>BQNB010014636.1:0-52356 GCA_026074375.1 Tanacetum coccineum
AAGATGCCAAGCTACTACATGTCTCTCTTCTATCAGTAGAGCTCGTCATCCTACACCACTATTAACGATCACCATCACCATGCTTACAACCACAACATAATGTACTACACAAACACGCATACCTTAAAAATAACAATCGAAGGTACTACAATAGCACAAACTTATTTAAAAGCACTAATATACTCGAACAATATTAACATATATTAGCAGTTGATACTTATCAAACTGGTTAATAACCAATGTTAAACAATTTACAGATCAACGGCAATGAAAACACTTAGAACTCGTAATCAAAGAAACAGAGTTCAAAATGATTCATTAATGGTGAAAACTCAACCAAACGGTTACAACTGAATTTAGAAAGAGAAATGTGTTTTCACATAGTTACAATTTTAGCATAAGTGTAAGAAATGAGCTAACAGAGGTATTTATAGGATTAGGTGGAGAGGTTGGGAAGTTGGAGTCTTTGGCGGAAAACTACTTTGTTTGACTTTTTCCAAGTCAAACAGTATTAACTATGCTAGCAGCACTAATTGAGCCTGACAGTACTAACTAATAACAGCAGTAGTATTAACTTGGCAGTATTAACTTGGCAGTACTAACTAATAACAGCAGCAGTATTAACTAGCAGCAGTATTAACTTCTAGTTAAGCTCATATCAGCAGCATCAATTTCCCTTAATCCCAATAGCAGTATTAACAAAGAACCGGCAGCACTAATATATAAGCCGCATTAATAACTATGAACAGGTAGCACTAATATCATATTGGCAGCATTAATGTTGAGCAGTATTAATCATGAGCAGTATTAATATCATATTGGCAGTATTAATGTGATATCATACAAGTACAGAGATGAGCAGCAGCTTACAGGGACAAGATAAGGTAATATAACAGTTGCTGAATTCAAAGCAGCCTCAACATATTTATTCGACGTGTACCTTGCAGCTTTCTCCATACTTTCAACTGTTGCTGCAACTTCTTGTTTGACTGTTGCTACATTTCCTCTTCAAACCTTCTGAATTCTTCCATGGATTCTTCCGTAGCTGAATCAAGTGATACTTAGCAAACTGATTAACAACCAATGTTAAACAATTTACATATCAACGACAATGAAAACACTTAGAACTCATAATCAAAGAAACTAAGCTCAAAATGATTCATTAATGGTGAAAACTCAACCAAACGGTTACAACATAATTCAGAGAGAGAAATGTGTTTTCACACAGTTACAATTTCAACATAAGTGCAAGAAATGAGCTAACAGAGGTATTTATAGGCTTAGGAGGAGAGATTGGGAAGTTGGAGTCTTTGGCGGGAAACTACTTTGTTTGACTTTGCCAAGTCAAACAGCACAACTATGCTAGCAGTACTACGTGAGCCTGACAGTATTAACTAATAACAAGCAACAGTATTAACTTCTAGTTGAGCTCGTATCAGTACGATTGGTATCTTTTAAGATTGTATTGTTGATAATTAGAAGTGACTAAAGATCCGTTTGGGTAAGTTTTAGGGTTTTAGTTTTACAATTAGTGATATGGTAGTAATTTCTGTAACTGCAACTGCTTCTAAACCCGTATTCTTTTCAATATCAAGTTGTTGTTGAGGCTTACATGTTCTTTGTGTTGTTGATATTTCAAATTATGTTGATCTCTTTGTGCGGGTAAGTTTTGAGGTTTTAACTCTTCAATTTTGTTTCTTCAATCACAATTGTTATATCTTAATTTTTAGGAAGATTGATATTGTTATAAATTTGAAATTAAGTTAGTGTTGATTGTGAAATTAAATTGGATGGGTTTATGTTATGAATAGATATCTTAAAAAGGGCATGTATGTTTTGTTCTAATTTATGAAATTATTCTCCATCAATTGTCGAATTTGCACAACTCTGTGTGATTGGTTTTGTTTTTCGTAATTGATATCTTTTTTATTGCATCATTTTTTTCTTGAATCAGTTAATGTTCTGGAACAAGGTGTGGGATTAAGTTGAAAAGCACAAGCACGCGAACTATGATTCATGGTAAATTTGCTCACGATGAGACCGTAGCAACATCATATTATGCATCAAAGTATATGATTGTTCAAAATGTATATTTATTGGTTTATGGGGTTATTGATCAACTAAAGCGTGTTTGAAAGATTTGTAAGAACCATATAAGGGAATTTTCTTTTGTATGTAAGTTTGAGTCATTAAAGACTTAAAGTAAACAAATAATGTATGTGAGAGTAAGAAAAAGTAAGGTTTTCTGTTATAAATTAAATCAACAAATTTAGTTTCCATTTTAGGGTGATTTTGCAACAACACTATTCGTGAACTTATAGTGTCTTGGAAGAGAAATTGGACCTTTGGGTCTCAAATTTATGCTAAACGAGCTTTGGTTTGTGATTGTGCTTGATCTTGCATTTTTACCATCAAATGGCATAAGGAAGCAAGTTTGTGAATTGATTGGTGGCAATAAATTGTGGAGTGAAAGATGGCCGGTTTCAGGAGAAGTTGAATGACAAACAAGTGGAAGAATGTAAAGGGTAAGTTGCATTTTTTGAAATATATATTTACCTAAGCGCTATTGACATTATCACACAAATGATTATGATTTTTTATGATCTTCTAAACATTCCCAGAGGTGGGAAATTTGAGCACATTTTTTTAAAAAGCAGAGGGTTCTTTGTTTGTTGCATGATTTGGGAAGCTTACATAGATGGATTCAAAAGATAATTTGAACAATTTCACCAGTATGGGTAAGGCGTTTGTTCTGCAAGTTTATGTTTTGATAATACGTCACGGTTTCATTTTCTTGATAAAGGTTATTCGTTGATCAAAAGGGTAGAGTGTATGAATTATTTCCGTGTTGTAAGAAGGAGTTAATTTATTTGTAGTTAAATTGATGATACTGATTAGTGGTTATAAGTTAAAGGGTGTTTAGGATTTGCTTATTTGACCTATCTGCTTAATTATAAATCAAATGATTAGTTTAGAGTGATTTAAACATGTTGGAACATGCTTATAATTGTAATAGTCAAGCAATTTAGTAAGTAATCCAAACATCCCCAAAATGCTTATTTACTCGAAAATAAAGAGATACAGTTTCTTCCAAACACTGATTGTATATATTTTAACAAGTTAAGAGTTCGACATGATTTTATTTGTCTAATAAAGGTTTTGGGAATATCCAAGGATAGAATGTATCATTGTGGTAAATGTGGTAAGCAGCGACTAAATTTATTAATAAGAATTCTTATATGCTTACTTTTAAACTCGTTATACAAGCTAATTTTTCCAAGCAGGCCAGCAGTTAATATAAAGCAATCTGCAATCCCAAGCTAAAAGTGTATGTATTATTAGAGTTACGCAGGATGGAACGTGCTTATAACTGTAGTAGACAAGCAGTTTATCTAAGCAATCCCAAACACCCCCTAGAGTGCTTATTAAGTATGCAAACGATAGTTCTATTATGCTTTAAATCTGTTATTTTATCTTGATGGGGTTTTGGATCATTTTTTATTTTGTTTTAATATTGACCATGCATTTTATATATCGTAAATTGCTGAGTGTCATTATGTATGTGTTATTCCTTTTCTTAGACATTTACGATATTCAGACCAATACTTTAAGGGTGGTGATTTGCACACTCTCTTTATTTATTTGCACACTCAAAATAATGTGTCATGCCATTTATACCCTTAGCATTTGTGTCTTGATTTCCACACTTCACTAATTAATGTAGGGGTATAAATGGCAACACATACACATTTTGAGTGTGCAAATCAAAAAGTGAAGTGTGCAAA
This sequence comes from Tanacetum coccineum, assembly GCA_026074375.1. Taxonomy (NCBI): domain Eukaryota; kingdom Viridiplantae; phylum Streptophyta; class Magnoliopsida; order Asterales; family Asteraceae; genus Tanacetum; species Tanacetum coccineum. The sequence goes on from BQNB010014636.1 coordinate 3,786, forward strand.
TCACTTCCCATACTTTAAACAATGTGATGCATGACGTATAATTCCTGTATTTCTATTAGTTATTTTGGGTACACATTGAGTTCATTTGGAGGTTCTTTTTACAAATAATAAATCGAATCAAGTACTTAGGAATTCATGTAGATATACCAAATTACCAAGGCCTAATGATCTTAAGGCATTAGTTGAACACCTGATGCTGAATTACCTCTGGCACAATCGGGTTCTTTACTGGATCTAACAAACTAAAAAGTCAATTTTGATAATCAAGACGAGTTAAAAATATAGGATAAAAAAACACAGTACGTGTCCCAATTTTAGACAAAACACCTAAGCTTTATCTGAGGTGGTTGTTTCCCCGTATATTTCTCACCGGTCCATATCACAACATGCTACTAATTTGTCACCGGTCCATATCACAACATGTATGCCTATGTTTTGTTTGTTTAAAATCATTAACATGCTACTGATTTAGTTTGTGTTGCTCCTATTATACATGCTACATAATTATGCCTGCTGGATATATATGCCCTCTTTAAGATTGCTATAACCTATAGTCGGTAAGTAAGTGTAGCACAGTCTCAGATAATTTTTTTAAATCATACGCGCCAAATACGTGTGCCACGCTTTTGAATACCTCGATTCATTATGAAAGTTAAAGTAAAACCAATCAAAAGGAAAGTGTTCTTTTTGGCTGAATATCATAACTTAAATATGTGCTCTATGGTATCCATTTTAGTTAATTCCTATTCATTGCAGCAAGTAACGACAACAGTGTCAATGTATATACGCCAGACATATCTGTCATTGATACTGATGGTATGGAAAAAAGATACAGATTCAGAATGCATTCAAAAAGCAATATGTAATTCAGTGTCTGTTAATTATGCAAATGCGATGGATATGCAAAAGAGCCCATTTAATATGGAAAATGGTTCGCCCGATGCTAATAATACAACTAATGTCCATACATGTAAGTTTTATTTTAGTTGAATAATATACTTTACAAATTTGTATACAGGTTTTGGTTTTAATTACATCTTCTCCATTGTAGCAACTGAGTTTAATACTACATCTGCACATATCATCAGCGTATGTACCATTGATACTTGCTACTGTGGAAAGTAGACATACGGAGCATAAACAACTCGAACAAATAAGGTGTAATTGGACTCCTGATAACCGTGATAACCGTAACACTGGAGTGAAGCATTCACTTCCTCAAATGTACGATATTGATGGCAGCAATTCAATGGTGGTCAATAGAAGGCCTTCGGGTTTCAAAAATGTATTACGTGCATCACCTCATACCATAGGTAGCCCTTATCACGTTTGTGTCTTTGTACTTTTACATGTTTAAGTGTGTAAACTTATTTTGCTCTGTTCCAATATGTTGATCCATGTGTCCATATCTATCAGAAAAGAAATAGGGTGTCTGGAAATCGAAAGAACGCCCGGCCTGCTTACTACATCAACGTAATTATGATGTGTGAATTTGACAATGCATAATTGTTCTGTATAATCTAAACTTGTGTATCTTATTTTACCTATTGTTTTTTAGCTCCATTAGACATAAATAACTGCACAACACAAAATACCATCGATGGTGTCACTGTGCCAAGTAGACGTACTGAGCAGCAACACTTTAAACAAAGAAGGTGTAATTTGGCGTGTGTTGATCGTAACATTAGGGATGAAGAACAGGAACAAACAAGAAACCGTTGGTCTATGGAATCGTTATTAAAAGTCGATCCTCAAACTTACCAGGTATCAAACAGCTTCTTTATTAACACTAATTCTAAGAAAAACACTCTAACTAGAAATCGATTAATGTAGCGCGTCCAGTTTACAACAGAGGCCACCATACTTGAAACCAATGCAACAAAACAATGGTTTTATGAACGATGTTTCACTTGCAAAAAAAAGTAACTCAAGAATCTACAGAGCCACAATGCAGAGATCATGGCCCACAGGCTGTTCCTAATTACAGGTAACTATCAACTCAACTAAATTGACATACTATTTACACAAAAACTCTTATAGCAAATACCATAGAAGCATCCACCAAAATAAAACTACTATTTCATTCAACTTTAGTTATTGTTTCCAAGAAATTATCAATGACGACACAACAACAACATCACTCACCTGTCTCAGCCCTGAAGCCCATACCTTCATACAAGATTGCAACGAGGTACTTAATGAGCTGACAGACCCCTACTAGCTACCATCTACCTTGAAAAACCTTGAAGGTACAACACATTTTCCAATTTCACTTTGGTAAATGAGTAAACCAGGAGACCCTGGCTTTACCTTAGACAAAGTTTTTACACAAAAACCATTGTACCAGATGCCCCCGACAACAGATTCTACTTCCACATCCTCCACCCTACAAGATATTAAACATACTACGCCAACCACAACAACCAAAACTGGCGTAGATATATCAACACCGCCTATGGAAATTCAGCTTCTACAGACACATAAAGTGTTAGTCAATATTAGTTTCCAAGTCTAGTTAGGATTAATTAGTATGTTTCCTTTTATTAGCATGTTTCTTTATAGTTGTTTAGGAATGTTTGTTTGAGTGGGCTGGAACCAAAGCCCAGTCCTAGTTGGTGTAGACTATGGATCCAACCCCCTCACCTTATAAAAGGAGGTGAGGGGGTGATGCTCCTAACACACGCATTCTTCTATTATTTCCTTTGTAACCGAGTTCGAGGTTTTGTGGTAATACAATATAATCGTTCGGTTATACTTTGTGGTGTTTCGTTCTTCTTGTTTCTTCGTTCTTCAATGGGTACGTTGAAGGTAGCAACTTGTGCTTGATTTATTCCGTGATCTAGCGTTCCGCGATCGAGCTTCGGTTTGTTGTCGTAATCGTTAAACAGTGGTATCAGAGCTACTGGTTATTGTGGTCTGAAGTCGAGGTCTGGTTCGTGGGTTAGAAGCAAGGAACAGGTTTTTAGTTTTATTTAGTTTTTTTTTTTTTTTTTTTACAAATTAGAGACGTAGAAGCGAGTAGTTAACCACAAGGAGACTTGATTGGGCGTTTTATTGTGGAACAAAATTCTTTAATATAATCGATTTAAATTGGTTGATAATTTTATCGTAGGTTATTTGTTCGTGATCGAGGGTTAGGGTTTCTCAATAAATCGATTTGCAAGAAGGTAATTTTTTGGTGAATAAAGGTTAGAATATGTCGTCGACGTCGAAAAATTCGACGGGTCTAATGACTTCGGGTTGTGGCGTGTGAAGATGCGGTGTCTATTAATTCAACATGGTTGGGAGGATGCGTTAGATCCATTCCCAGAAACCATGGCGGGAGCTGAAAAGACTGCGGTGTTGAAGACGGATGTCTACAAGAAAGCACACAGTGTTCTTATCTTGTGCTTGGATAACAAGGTGTGAGGGAAGGCAACCAATAGATTTTGCGGCGGGTGTTTGGCTAAGTTGGGAAACTTTGTAATATGACAAAGTTCTTTAGCAATACAATGTACTTAAAGAAGAAGTTATTCACTTTTCTCCATTGGATTCAGGTAAGAAATTATCTAAACATCTAGATGAGTTACTAAGTTGGTCGGTGACTTGGCGAACATAGCTGTTGAGATTGATTGACGAAGATCAGGCACTCATGTTACTTACGTCATTACCACCTTCATATGAATACTTTGTGCAGACATTGCTTTATGGAAGAGAGTCACTCACTTTGGAAGATGTCTTGTCTAGCCTTAACTTACGAGAGTTAAAAAAGAGGACGAATGCAAATGATGATGGTGATGGGTTATATGTAAAGGGAAGGTCAGATCATCAGGGTAATCAAGGACGTGGTAGTTCGTGATCAAAGTCAAAAGGTAAAGGAACTTATACTGAATTGTTACATATGCTATTATGAGGATCACTAAGAAAGATGTCAAACAAGGAAACGAAGAAAACAACTGGCTTTTATCAAGGAAGATGCGGACAGGGTTCTGGTATGCATTCTGAGGGTTATGACAATGGTGACTTGTTGATGGCGGTGAGTGAGGAGAGGTTCTTAGAGTGGATCATGGACTCTGGTGGCTCCTTTCACATGCCTAGGAGGGACTTCTTGTTTGACTTTAAGGAGTTCAATGGTGGTACGGTTTGGCGGTAATAATAGAGCATATTGCCATCTGGGGATAGGAAAGTGAGAGTACAATGAAAGATGGTTTAAGTTTTGTGCTTAAGAATGTGCGTTACATTCCCGAGTTGAAGAGAAATTTGATATCTTTAGGCACTATGGATTGAGAGGGCTATACCGTGAAGCTGCAGAATAGAAGAGTAAAGGTGATCAAGGGTTCTTTGATGGTTTTGTCAGGAACTATGAAAGGAAATTATGTGTACTCCTTGGATGGTTGGGCTGAATCGGGTGAAGCTAGTGTTGGTATACAAGAAAAGTAAAGTCTTGCACAGGTGTGGCATAAACGTCTGGGTCACATTAGTGAAGCAGGCTTGCATGAACTAGAAAAAAGAGAGGTGCTTGGGAATAAAGGTCTAGGTAGCACAGTAATTCTTGTAAAAATTATGTTTTTGGAAAATCGACCAGGGTGAGTTTTAGTCGAGGTCAGCACATGACAGAGGGAGTTATAGACTATGTCCATGCGGATCTCTAGGGTCCTTCTCGGGTGGAATCGATGAGTGGTTGCCGATACTTCTTATCGATTATTGATGATTATTCGAGGAGGGTTGGTTCATTTTGTTAGACATAGAATGAGGATTCAGCAAGTTCAGGTGGGGAAGCTGTTGGTGGAAAACCAGACAGGTAGAAAACTGAAGAAACTATGAACGAATAACGGTTTAAAGTTTTGTAATCAAGAATTTAATAACTTGTGTGCAAGGAGAACGGGATAGCAAGACATTTGACAGTTGCAGGAACTCCGCAATAGAATGGTCTAGCTGAACGAATGAACAGGACACTCTTGAACAAGGTTAGATGTTTACTGATTCAGTCTGGTTGCTAGATTGTTTGGGCAGAAGCAACGATGACGGGCAGCATATATGATCATCGGTTTCCATTACAGCCTTGGAGAAGAAGACGCCTATGTATTTATAGTCCGGACATACTGGCGAATTATGATATGTTAGGATATCTTGGTTGTGTTGCTTTTCACATGTGAATCAGGGACAAGCTCAAGCTAGAGGCTATAAATGCATATTCCTGGGGTATCCTGATGGTGTGAAGGGATACAGATTATGGAGGTTAGATGATGTAACCCAATTAATCATAAGCAGGGATTGTGAGTGTTTATAATGAGGAGCCTTATGTATAAGGATACTCTCAAGGGTGCTGGTGCTGTAGATTCTGGGAAGGAAGGCGAGTTTGAGGTGGAACTTCAAGGCAGTAGGGTCGAACCAAATGTGGATCCTCATAATGGGGAAAATCCAGGGAATGAAGATGAGGAACAAGATGAAGAGCCTTAACAACAGAATCTAGACAACTATGTTCTGGTGCGTGATAAAGCAAAGAGAATAACTACTATACCTGCAAGGTATAGGGATGAAAGGTAATGTATTCATTGTATAGACCATCAGGGGGTCTCAAGGTAGATGATATGGCGGCTTATGCAGTTTCTATTGCTGAGGAAGAAGATACACATGAACCAATCACTTTCCAGGATGCGATTAATTCATCTGAAAAGGATGAGTGGGGTTCGTGCTATGAAGGAAGAGATGAGTTCTTTTTTTTATTTAAAAAAGCATCTACTTGGGAGCTGGACGATCATCCACTGGTCAGAAGCTGGCAGTACAGTGGTTGTATCAGATTAAAAAGGATTGAGGATTCAGAACCAAGGTACAAAGCAAGGCTGGTAGCTCGAGGGTTTACACAGCGAGCAGGGATTGACTACAATGAGGTTTTTTCACCTGTGGTTCGAATAAATATCTTAGGGTGATTTCTCTCATTAATGCTTATGAAAGCATATGATGGAACAAACTTGATGTAAAGACGGCGTTTTTGCATGGTAATCTTGAAGAAACCATTTATATGAGGCAGCCACCTGGTTTTGAAGAAGGAATGGGCAACAAGGTATGTTTGTTGAAGAAATCTCTTTATGGTCTTAAGACGTCCCAAGCAGTGGTATAAACGGTTTGATGTGTATATGATCAGCAATGGGTTCAGCCGCAACAACTATGATAGTTGTGTTTACTTCAAAGAGTTTGCACCAGGTATGTACATATATCTATTGCTGTATGTAGATGATATGTTGATTGCTTGTAAAAGCAAGTCTGAAATCGAATATACCAAGGGACTGCTGCGAAAAGAGTTTGATATGAAAGAACTGGGTCCAGCTAGGAAGATACTTGGTATGGAGATTGTCAGGGATAGGGGTAGCCGAACCCTGAAGGTGTCTCAGTCGGGATATGTGCAGAAAATTCTGAATAACTACAGAATGGATAATGGCAAGTCGGTCTCTGTGCCATTGGGAGCACACTTCAAGGTATCTTTGAAGGATTGTCCGTCGAATGACTAGGATGTGGAAAGAATGAGTAAGGTCCCATATGCGAATGCTGTAGGTAGTTTAATGTACTTGATGGTGTGCACTAGACCGGATATTGCGTATGCTGTTAGCATTGTGAGCAGGTATTTGGCGAATCCAGGTAAAAACCACTGGGAGGCAGTGAAGTGGATTTTGAAGTACTTGAAGGGCACTGCTGATGTAGGTCTAGTGTATGGTAGAGATCAAGGGAAGCACGTGGATGTTGACGGGGTTCGTGGGAGGCAGATTATTGCCAAAAAGACCCTGATAAGGGTAGGTCGATAACCGGGTACGTGTTTATGGTACATGGCTGTGTTGTGAGTTGGAAAGCAACTCTGCAGCATGTTGTTGCATTATCTACTACAGAGGCGGAGTATATGGCGCTTACGGAAGCTGTTAAGGAAAGCATTTGGCTTAAAGGACTACTAATCGAGCTGGGAGTAAACCTAAGGTCAGTGGTTGTGAATTGTGATAATCAAAGTGCAATTCATCTCTCAAGAAATGCAATGTTTCATGAGAGGACGAAGCATATCAACGTGAGGTATCACTTCATCAGGGAGATCGTGGAATCTAAAGAGATTGGAGTGGCGAAGATAGGCACGAAGGATAATGCAGCTGACGCGTTTACAAAGGTGGTTCCAGGTCCGAAGTTCAAGTATTGCATGAAGATACTTGGTGTCGGGGCTAACTAGTCTTGTCACTAAGGTGGAAATTGTTAGTCAATATTAGTTTCCAAGTCTAGTTAGGATTAATTAGTATGTTTCCTTTTATTAGCATGTTTCCTTATAGTTGTTTAGGAATGTTTGTTTGAGTGGGCTGGAACCAAAGCCCAGTCCTAGTTGGTGTAGACTAGGGATCCAACCCCCTCACCCTATAAAAGGAGGTGAGGGGGTAATGCTCAGAACACACGCATTCTTCTATTCTTTCCTTTGTAACCGAGTTCGAGGTTTTGTGGTAATACAATATAATCGTTCGGTTCAACTTGTAGTGTTTCGTTCTTCTCGTTTATTTATTCTTCAAAGGGTGTCGTTTGAAGGTGCTACTTGTGCTCGATACATACCGCGATCTAGCGTTCCGTGATCGAGCTTCGGTTTGTTGTCATAATCGTCCAACACAAAGATATTACAAATATCCCAAACACAAAGAAATCTGCAAAGAGAGAACTCTACAAAGAAATCAAAGGCAATGAAGATAAAGCGAGTTCCAAGAAACCACGCCACGAAAGTTAGATACCTGATGTATGTTGCTATCTTTTGTGAACTATAAGCAACTATATACTAGGAATATGTACGAATATATGTAACTGCTACAAGACATCTGCTAGGCTAGAAAGCAGACAAACTTTTGTAAAAAATGACTACAATAACTACCTAATATATGTATCCCCTATCTTTATCCCCCTGATCCCCCTGTACTCACTCTTTAATGTTGCAACATGTATAACACTTATGTGTTGTTTTTTTTCCACTACACAATATACAAAATAATCCACCATAACTTCCAACAAACATAATACTAATACAAAAAAACTGAACATTTCAGCTAAAAACTAAAAACTGCTCTCGTCGCAACGCACGGGCACCAACATGCTTGTTCACTAATTAATGTTATGAAGATTTAAAGTAAAGTGGGCAATTTTATCCCAATTTATGTGAAGATGGGTCAATGAGTAAATAAAAAGACACATTGTTATTTTTAATGTTTCATAATGAATGCCTGCATTATATTTGAGCCAGTGATAATTGATAGTTATGATATTTGATTGGTGTGGAGTAAAGTTACTCAAACTTTTTAAAAGTTTGTGCACTATGAAAGTAGACACTTATTATGTGACGGGAGGAGTATTATGCTCGCGGGCTTCTAATTAATTTTTTGACGTAGAAGTTTACTAAACACATAGTCGAAACATAGTTACATCTTATTCCTTAACAAAAGAAAACCAACTACGTTTCATTATAGTTGAGCCACATATGCAATATGTTTTTCGATGTTGTTCCTATTAATGTAATTTAGTTAACTTACTTTACTATTTGTTTATTAGTGTTTAGTTGTTAGTGCAAAGCATGAAGTTATACATTGGTAGCTCAAGGGTAAAGCTAACAAAGCCTCCGTCTTTCGCTTCAAAAATATTTAAGGCCTCTAATTTTTCAAATGCCCTTTATGAGTACATAGTCGATCACATATTATCTTAGGGATCGTCTTGAGATATATGAAAGCCCCAGTTACTTAAATTGCTAAAAATATTATGGATGTCTTCTTAGTTTTTTTTTATTTTGTAGGTCCATATAATTAAGTCCTTATTTTAGTTTGAAAAAATATGATTAGGTTCAACTTTTTATTATTACAGAAAGATAAGTTAAGCTTATTTATTGCTACAAATTCTAATGACGTGTAGCTGATATATTGTAAATAAACATAAACACTAATCTCTTTTTGTGTATGTGTTCATAGTAGTTCGTTTGTTCGGTTAAACCTAACTAACGAACACAAACGAGGCCCGTTCATGTTAGTTCGCTTCTTTATCTCTACTTATATGTTTATCACAAAAAATGAAGTATGTTTTTTTTCTCTAACGAACACAAACGATCCCGTTCGTGTTGGTTGTGTTTGTGGTTTAAAAGTTGGACGTTTTACTAACCGGATGAAGTGAAAAGCTAATATTAAGCAAAAGAAAGAAAATTGATCAAAATTGCTTCATTTTCAAGTTTTGCTTTAGGCCTCCAAAAGGCTTGAGCCGGAAGCTCGACACACAAGTCTTGAGGTTCATTTGTTTTTATTGCTTCGTGGACATACTATCGAGTTTAAGCAGCAAATCGGGGGTTGAGTTCAACAAAGATATAATTAAACACGTAACTGAAACATCATGTTATTCTTTTATAACTTCTTTAATATAATCCACCGTAAAGTGTGTGCATTCTGCTATCAACAAAGACAACATCACCAATCCCGCTGGCACGGTGTATGAGGGATGTAGAATGTAGACAAATTTCACCTCTACCTCAGAATAAACCCAAAAGTGGGTAGAGTGCTTCCAAAAAGAACTTAGGCATGTGTATTTTGCTATAATTATTGTATATTAAATTTTAAACATGGTTTACAATATTAATCAACTATTGCATTGGTGTGTAAGTTTTGCGTTATGTAAATGTTATGGTGTGTTTGGTTAGACGTAATAAACTAGTAAATGAATGTAATCGATGGTGTAATGGAATGAACATAGTAATTGAATGAGTCATTACTTTTTCATTGACCTATTTGGTTGCCATGTTAGAATGGAATATAACATTCACGTATGTTGTTTGGTATGAGACAATTAATGTTGGAAATGAATGAAATAAATGAAATATGAAAAATATGATTCCATGTCGTAACGGAATGAAAAAAACTAGGGGGTGGCTATGTAATGAAATTGATGGTTACAGACGTAATGGAATGAACCAATGAATGAACCATTCCATTACAAAACTCAAAACAAACAAAATATTTTCATTTTACCGTAATGATTCATTCCATTTGATTCATGCATACCAAACGCTACGTTATAGTTCTTGCAATATTGAGTGGAAGATTAATGTGCGAGACTGCGAGCTATTGTAATTAGAACTGTAACAAAGATGTAGGAATCAACTGTGTTGATTGGGTTAGATAATGAATATTAAGTAAAACAAATAATGAGAACCTCGATGGAATATGGCAAGTAGTTTATATGTTGTGGTATTTGTAATATATCACTATTAATGGACTGTTTGTTCTTGAGCTTTTGTGTTAGTCTAAATGATATAGTGTTCCGTGATATTACCAAGTAGAGTAATTTGTTTGTGTGTAACTTGATTATTAGTTACTGAGGGGGTAATAAATTGCTCGAATTGTTAGTAGAATGCTTGATTTGCTTGATGATTATGATCTTTTATATTAGACATAAACACCATCTTTAGGGTCACAAAATGATATTGTTATGACTTCATTAACAATACCATTTTTTTAATAAAGTGTAAAAATTGTTCTTGGATTGTATTTTACGTTTTATTTTGATGAGTAATGTTTTAATTTATGCTTTTAGCATTAATAATTGTTGTTGGGAACTTGGGATGTAATCTCCTTTAGTGTATGAGAAAATTGACGAGCGTATGTTGTTTGGTTCTATCCAAACACTAGAATATGCTTATTAGTTGTACAATAATCGTGGTACGCTAATAAGATGTATAAATAAGGTTATCAAACATCCCTTTAGTTAATGTTTTTGATATCTTGAACTTATTGAGCTGACATTTATAATTGTTTGGATCAAAAGTTCTACATTTAACTTGCCATGTATTTCAGTGTAGAGATTTGGCTGTTAATCAAGTAATTTTTTTGTTCAGAATTGTGTTTTCCTATTAGTTACTTGACCTGACATGTTGGGTCACCTCGTGTGATGAGTATAGCTTAAGGCTCAAACCACTCAAAGTCGTGTAATGGATACATTACAAATGTGCAAGTTTATAATTTTACCAACTTTTTAGGTACATGAAGTCTTCTATATGAAATACCATATTTGTTATTGTGTTCTGTTCGTAGTTGCTTAGCATCACGTGTTCAAGTGGATTGAACTGATAGCTGAAAACGCCTGATTGCCTACCTTAGTTGATTCATTCACAAAATGCTACTTTCCTTAACAACTTTCCCTTTCTTTTTCTATATAATCAGGCCCATTTTGTTGGAATTGGCAAAGATCACACTGTCTTCTCTCTAATTGATGGATTGGTCAAGTTTGAGAAGTTTGGACCTGATAGGAAAAAGGTAAATTTTATCTTTGAAACTCTATAGTGATGTCAATTATTTTTACCAATTTACTTATTATTGGCTATTTGGATTAATGTAAAGAATAGGTAAATAGGGGACAGGTGATAAATGCATTTTTCTTAAACTGTGTGTTTTTTGTCAAGGGACAATAATTTTGGGACGGAGGGAGTACTTATTTTGTATATTATAATATTTTTTGGTTAAGATGTAGCCTTTAACTACTGAAGTTGTTCTACATTAAAGCAAATTTGGCATATTATGGTCCTTGTCTTACTCAGCCTACATAGAATAATCTTTATATGCATACAAATGACATGTGAGAGTTAACCTGCGTGAAGTGCAACCAGAAAACCCAAACAGTTACAGAAATAGAAAACGAGAATCATACAACGTGAACGCTGAAAGGAAATAAAAGAGCTTAGGGAAGGTGGTGTTGTTGAACCTCTGTTGGTGCTAGCTTCAGCTACTACCACTGAAACCACTGTTGAGAACCCCGATTGCTGATTTCTAATACATGTGTATTGTTGAATATCAACTTCTTTCACAAATGTATTAATGAAGAGGTTGATAGACATGTGTGCAAGATTGAGTGTCACGGCTCACAAGATATTACTTATTTTGTATATTATAATATTTTTTGGTTAAGATGTAGCCTTTAACTACTGAAGTTGTTCTACATTAAAGCAAATTTGGCATATTATGGTCCTTGTCTTACTCAGCCTACATAGAAGTGTGAGTGTTACCGTTTGGTTAGCGGGTCAAAGGTACAATGTTGAAGTATAAATACAAATTCATTTAATAATATGTTGTTGGTGTTTTTAAGCAATTGAAAGTGTTTGCGTGATGATTCTTAATAAAATTAGTGGATTATGTGGGTTGGATAATATGTTAAGTGGTAACTATTCAATATGGTTCAAAGGGATCGAGAAACAGTTGTGGTTCAAGTCCGATAATGATTAGGTTTCATGTCGGTAGCTTCTATTAGTGCTCGATGTTGTTAATGTTCAACTTGGTATTTTATTTTGACTTAACATACGTGTCTACTCTTTAATTGCAACCTTTTAACTCAATACTGTATTATCATCATAATCAAAAAAATTATGTAAAAACCCCGTGCGTGGACGAGGTATTATAACTAGTGTTGAGAAAGGATTTCAGCTCTCCAATAAATATATTTTTCTATATTTACGTTACAACGAGGCAACAAGATGCATGTCACAATTTAATGACAACGTGTTTCTATGAATTTTCTTGTGGCGGATTTAATTTGGAACTTACTTTTCTGGTAATTTTGTGTGTGTTAGTATAATGAATTTCAACAAGAGAACATAATGTTAATATGTTTAAGAAAAGGATTACTCAAATAAGTAATCATTAAAATGACACTGAAAATGGCGAAATATATCGTTCAAACATTTTTCTTATATGTATTTATGTTTTTTTTTCTTTTTCGATAGAATAATTGAATCATTTATAATGTTTTCTTAATGTTGATCAAATTGAATGTTTGGTGGTTTTTGTTTGAGGTACTTCAATGTTTCTTAGTGTTAATCTACGGGTTGAATCTAAAACACAAGTTTACGATTTTAACCAACTATAACCAATTGTAAAGTGTGTGGATTATGCTATAATTAGTGTATATTTAAATTTTAAAACATATTTTTATGATTTTAGTCAAATATTAAGAAAACCGTTCATCGGACGAGATGAGACCTAGTTATATGTATGTATGTATAAAGAATGGAAGATAAGTGGTTCAAATTTAAACAATGATCATATATATGGGACGTGTAGCCTTGCTGGTTATTAATTATGTATGAGATTTTGATTAGTTTAATCATATCAATGTATCTAAGTTTTGACATTCACGCTAGTTTAATTTTCAAATGGCCATGCAACTCTCGTTTTAAATAAATAATACATTGATCACATAAAAAAAACTAAAGTATAAATCAAATGGGTGGATTTTTGTTGTAGTAATTTTATTAATAATTAGAAGATATGAGTCCGTGAAGTTTGATAAAACTTGAAAATATTTTTTTTAACCCACTTGTATTTGAGCTTATAAATATTAAGTTGGATATTGTACTTGGGCCAATTATTTTTGTAAAAAACTTTAAGTATAATGCTAAATTTATATAAAAACTTTATAACAACTTATTTATATTTATTTGTGTAATATTTATAAATTTTAAGTCGCGACTTTATTTTTAGGTTGCTTTCAGAGTTTTACTCGGCTTCCTGACGCTTTATTTCTCGTTATCAATTATGGTTTCTCGACGTTTATATCTCGCTATCTATTATCGTATTGCATAAAGGTGAGTTCATAGCCCCTTTTCTATTTACTTATTTTACAAACTCTACGGGTGAGATTACATGCTTGCTTTACATTTTGAACACAAGTGTTTTTTAAACTGTATGCTATACCAGATAATAATGCCTGTATATTATTGCCTAAGTGCCGCTTCTGCCACTTAAGTCCCCTCCGAATCATGAACCGTTAATTGCTATTGTAGTAAGCGTGAGTGTTATGGTTAGATCTATTGGGACTGTCCCCGTTCGGGTAATTTAAACCTTGTGCCATATCAAACGGACGCATTTAACATTTGTAGTACTTTCTAGGTTGTTTGGCAGAACAACCAACCTTTGTGGGGCATCACTATTGCATTGATTGCAATACCTGTTAAGCTCGGTGTCATGAGTTTAGTGCAATAATAACTATTTTAGACTTTTGAATTTGTTTCATTAGTCTACTATTTCCTTAGAATCTTGTGGTCCACTAAACTGTTTGATTAAAATAACATTATTCGATTTATTTAATCATTGTTTTATAATTAAAACATATGAATTCACTTAACAAGTTTTGTTGACTTTTTAGTATGTTTTATCTCAGGTTTTCAGGTATTTTGCTCGGAGGGAAGCCACAAGGATTGTAATTCGGAGATTCTTAATTTTTATACATTCGATAAAATTTCTTTTGAAAATACCGTGTTGTAAAGAATTTATGTTGATACATTTGACGAAAATTTTATCTAAACATTTTGTCATGTCTAAACACTTGTGTTTTATTAAAACAGTTGGCGCCTGTTTGTAACTCTGATGTTTTTAATGTATCGAATGGAAAATATTTTGAAATGTATTTTTAAAACGTCTCATTTTGAGGTCGTTTTCTGTGACTTGCAGTTCTTGTTCCATGACGTCGCACCCCAATGTTACCGTTCCGCTGCTACCAGATTTTGGGGGGTGACATCTCATCAGTCGGGTCCAATTCAACAGGTAACCCCAAATTAATTTATTAGTTAGCCGGTCCAGCAACCCAATTCGGTACACCACAGTAGCTCGGTGGGACAGCCGGGTTCAAATTCCGCGAGACACAAAACTTTATTGCTGAATGCTTTTAGTGCTATGACACTTCAGGATCCTACTTCGGGTAATTGGAATATGGACACAGGTACGAGTTCTCACCTTAATGATTTTATCCTACTTCGGGTAATAGGAATATGGACACAGGTGCGAGTTCTAACCTTGATGATTTTGTTTATAGTCTTAGTGATGTTTTTAGTTTGTGTATTTATCCATCTGTCTCGGTTGGTGACGGTTATTCCATACCCGTTACCAACTCTAGCCATAGTATTTTGCCTACACCTCATAGACCGCTTCATTTAATTAACGTTCTTATTACTCTTAATATTGTCAAGAATTTAATTTATGCCCATCAGTTCTGTTTTAGATAATCATTATACAGTTGAATTTGACGCTTTTTGTTTTTCTGTTAAGGATTTCATGACTAGTCGAGTGCTTTTGTTGTGATAATACCAGGGATCTTTACCCGGTCACGAAGCCTTCCACTATTCCTCATGCTTTTCTCACCAGTCAGTATACGTGGCACGAGCGCCTTGGACATCCAGGAAGTGAAGTGTTACGTCGTCTTCTTTCTAGTATTTCAATTTTGTGTAATAAAGAGAAACCTCACGTTCTTTGTCATGCTTGTCAGCTTGGTAAACATGTGAGGCTTCCATTTGTTAGTTTTAGTACTTTGGTTAAGTATGGTTTTGACATTGTTTACTCGGATTTATGGACTTCCCCAATTCCTAGTCTTTCTGGTTTTAAATACTATGTTTTGTTCTTAGATCATTATTCGCAATATGTTTTGGTTTATCCGTTGGTTAATAAATCGGATGTCTTATCTAAATTTGTGTTGTTTCGTAACTTTGTTAACACTCAACTCAAGTGTGAAATAAAGTCATTTTAGTGTGAGCATGGTGGTGAACTTGACAACCACGCTTTTCAAAAGTTATCTGCATCTAACGGTATTTAGTTTTGTTTTTCTTGTCCAAAAACCTCACAACAAAGCGGTCAGTCTGAAAGGATGATATGAACCATAAACAATCATATTCGCACCTTAATTTTTCAAGCTCACTTTCCTCCTAATTTTTGGGTTGAAGCACTCAATATGGCCATTCGCTTGTTAAATATTTTACCTTCGAGTGCCATTAAAAATGAAATACCTTATACTCGTCTCTTTGAAACCACACCCGACTATAGCCTTTTACGTACCTTTGAGTGTCTTTGTTATCCTCACCTCGATACTACTCACAAACTTGAACCACGTGCTACACCCTTCATATTTTTTAGGCACGCGTCCACTCATCGTAGATACCGTTGTCTTGACACCAATAAATTTATTTTTTCACGCCATGTTACATTTGATGAAACGGTATTTCTGTTCGGATCTAGGACACACACCTCACCTCCCTCATATACCTTTTTGGATGAGCCGAATAGCGTCATTTCTCATATTATTCGGTCGTCACCCACTGCAACCGATACTCACTACCCGATTCCTCATACCGTTGAACCCGTCTCGCCTGTTTCTTCAGGTTCGGCCCAACAAGAATTACCACCAAACGCCACCCAACAAACCAATACACATCAACCTAACACTAATGAATCCCACAAACGCAACCCACTACTAATACAAACCAACAATTGCAGCCCACTCCTATCGTTAACCTAAACCTGGTTTTTGTCCATCCCATGGTCACACGTTTTCGTGTCAGGACACATCGTCCTCATGAGCGTCTTAATCTTCACGTGTCTTCCATTTCACCTTTACCAAAATCGTATACTGATGCGTTTAATGATCTAAATTTGAAAAATGCTATGTATGATGAGTATAATGCATTTATTAAAAATAACACTTGGACTCTTGTGCCCCGACCCATGGACACAAATATTGTTCGATGTATTTGGTTGTTTTGCCATAATTATTTAGCAGATGGCACTCTTAGTCGCTACAAGGCTCGTCTTATAGCAAATGGTAGTACACAGTTGTCAGGTATTGATGTTGATGAGACATTTAGTCCGGTTGTCAAACCGAATACTATTCGAACCGTCCTTAGTTTGGCTACTTCTTGACATTGGCCAGTTCATTATCTCGATGTCAAGAATTCCTTTTACATGTTGATTTATCTAAGACTGTTTATATGCATTAGCCTTTAGGGTTTCGGGATTCTACAAATCCTTTACAGAGGTCTCTTTATGGGATTAAGCAAGCCCCTCGGGCTTGGTTTCAGTACTTTGCAGCTTATATTACCCGTGTTCGGTTTACTCATAGTCCTTATGACTTATCATTATTTATATACAGACAGGGGACTGACATTGCTTATTTATTATTGTATGTTGATGATATTTTTCACACTGCCTTATCTGGGATTGTGTTACAACAAACTATTGATTCATTACATCGGGAGTTTTCTATGACGGATCTCGGTTCGCTTAATTATTTTCTGGGTATTTCTGTTGCACGTGATTCCTCGGGTATGTTCTCACCTCAGCGCAAGTATGCCACTGAGATTCTTGAGCGGGCTCATATGGTTAGTTGTAACTCCAGTCGAACTCCTGTTGATACTGAGTCCAAACTAGGAGTTGATGGTGATCTGGTTTCTGATCCGACATTATATCGGAGTCTTGCAGGTGCTCTTCAGTATCTTACTTTTACTCACCCAGACATTTCTTATGCAATGCAACAGGTTTGTCTTCGTATGCATGATCTTCGGGAGTCTTATTTTTTTGCTCTTAAATTGATTTTGAGGTATGTTTGTGGCACTTTAGATCATGGGTCATAGTTGTTTTCTTCTTCTACTACCTCTTTGGTTGCTTACTCAGATGTGGATTGTGCTGGTTTTCATACTACTCGATGGTCGACTTCAGGTTATTGTGTATTTCTTGGCAACAACTTACTTTCTTGGTCTTCTAAGCGTCAACCATCGCTTAGTCGATCCAGTGCTGAGGCCGAATATCGCGGTGTTGCCAATGTTGTTGCTGAGATCTGTTGATTGCGAAATTTGTTACATGAGCAACATACACCTTTGTCTTCCGCTACCCTTGTTTATTGTGATAATGTCAGTGCCGTTTATTTGTCTTCTAATCCAAATCAACATCAACGTACAAAGCACATAGAGATTGATATTCATTGTTCGTGATTTGGTTGCTGCTGGTCAGGTTTGAGTTTTTCATGTTCCATCTCGTTATCAGTTTGCGGATATTTTTACCAAGGGTTTGTGTTTTGCTTTGTTTGAAGAGTATCGTACCAGTTTGAGCGTTCGGTGTTCTCCCGCTCAAACTGTGGGGGAGTGTTAGTCGTTATATTTGTATTGGTTTTAATATATTTGGGCTCAAGCCCGCTTCTGGAATACTCTTTGCAACATTATATTATGTACCGACTTTTTGATATCAATGGAGATGCATACACAACTTACCACATACAGTGCAATGGTAGTGTGTGATGATTACTAATAGCATCTTGAAGTGGTTATCTTATTATAATTATAAGTATATAATAGAGCAGTACGCTCTTTGAAGTTTTATTATTACGTTTTTCAACGTAGTTTTAATATTAAAAAAAATTACAAAACGCATCATCAAACTATGCGAGAAGTTACTAAAACGACATTGAACTTTTGCCCATTTACGACTTTTTTATATAATAAACTTTGTTTATTAAATATGAAACGTATATTTATCGATTCATTCGTAAAAAAACATGTCACTAGAAAGATCTTCGAATTGCGAACAAAACGAGCCAAATGTTGCAATTCTTGTGGTATACACACGATTTTATAAAAAAAGTTTAAGTGTAATATGTATTTTTTTAAATAAAATTATAAAACCATACTATACGGAGTATAGTCCTTGAGGTTATTAGTCCGTTGCAAAGTTAGTCCTTAATGACTAACTTTGCAACGGAACGCTAACCAAATGACTATTTTCGTAAAAAAACTCCAAAAACAATTTACGAAAATTGTCCTTGGGGTTAGTTTGCAAAGTTAGTCCTTAATAACTACTTACTATACAAAAATAGTCATTGGGTTATCGTTCCGTTGCAAAGTTAGTCATTAACGTAAAACCTCGCGTTCTGCTGCGGAGCGCAAAAAGGCAAAACTACATATATGGGTTGCGAAAAAGAAACAAACTAAATAAAAACTTCAGACTAATAATTGATTTATACCCCATATATGAACTAGAGTAAATTGCATAAATCGTCCCTAAAGTTTGGTCAAATTGCAAGTTTCGTCTCAAACGTTACGAAAGTGCAAGGATCGTCCCTGTGGAGAAACTTTTAGTGCAAGTATCGTCCTTGCGGGGACGATACTTGCACCAAAGGTTTCCCTAATTTTTTTCCCACAGGGACTATACTTGCACCAAAGGTTTCCCCACAGGGACGATCCTTGCACTTTCGTAACGTTTGGGACAAAACATGCAATTTGGCCAAAGTTTAGGGACGATTTATGCAATTTACTCTATGAACTACAAAAAGTTGATAGATTCTATAACCAGATATATATATCAAACCTGGTAGTGCTTTGTGAATCATTGTTCTCCATATATGGTTGAATATCAGAATTGTTTAGACACCTCAGCTCGTTCTTGTATATGTATGTTTTTAGTCAGGTGATTATGTTTTTTAGATATATGATATATATGTTTATCTTGAAAGTGCTTATCTATTTTTTAAAAATAAATAAGATAGGCATCTTTTATACTTTGGGTATGTGCCTAACAAAAGAATTGTATCTCAACATAAATTCGCTAGTCAAATGTATTATAAAAAGTTGAAGTATAAAAGTTAAAAAATGTCAAATCATTATTCTAAAAGAATTATTAAAAATTTAAAATAGATAAAAGTCTTTGAAAAAGAATTAATAAAACCAACTTGTATTGCAAGTTCACCACGTACGGGTATCTCTGTGAGTTTGTTAATACCATTCTTCTTTCAGTCTTTGATTTTCTCCAAGCACTGGCGGACATACTTGAGGAAGAGGCTATGCATGTGCATACCTTTTGACAGATATCGGCCCTCGAAGCACCACGTAAAGGTATCATATTAAAGTCCATGATGCTTTGATGTTTGATCTATTTTTATTCTTTGATCTAGTAGCCTATAGTTATTTTTCCTTGCAGCTTTGTGGTACTAAAAAAATAGAGTTTCACTTGTTACCAATGGATGTAAGCTCTAAAAGTCAGCACTTGATTACTGGACGTTTGTCTGATGATTGTTGGTATTTGATCTTCAAAAAGCTAGACTCGAAACATGATCAAGATTCGTTTGGCCTAACATATCGCAGTTTTCTTGATATACAGAATTCAAGTGTTAAACACTTGGAACTTGGTATTGAAGGGTAATTGGTTTTCCTTGACTATTTCACAAAACAATCGAATATAAATCCATTACAGAGATAGGGCTTTGAGCCCAAGATAAGCATGAAACAACTAAGAGACAACTCATCATGACTAAGCGTGAGTAATCATACTAAACATAGAGACGACTATTATAGGAAAGGACCAATCAAATTATGTGTGAGACACAACTAGGTTCAACCTCTTTTGATTTTGGAGCAGACACACCTCTATGGCGCTTAAATGGACCGAAATTCTTCAAACAAAGTTGAGGGGAAGTATTGGGTGAAGATATCAGCATTAGGTAGCGAGAAGGAAACGTGTAGAACTCTAACTGACCAGCAGGTAACCCCATACTCAGGACGATGTAAATGTCGATCTCAATGTGTTTCGTCCGATGTTGTTGAAAGGGTTGGACAGACTATAAACAGCACTACGTTGTACTGTTAGACAAGAGTTGCAGTCGATAAAGGAGAGTGTAGCTCACGAAGAAGATTACGAAGCCATACAGTCTCTGCCACAACGTTGGCAACACCCCGGTATTCAACTTCGGCACTGGAGCGTGATAGAGTGTGCTGTCATTTAGCGGGCCAAGATAATAGGTTATCACCCAAATAGTCACAATAATGGGTAGGACCTGCGTGTAGTGGATACCCCCCAATCAGCATCGGTGATAACCAACCAGAAAGGTAGTGTAGGGAAGCATATAAGTGAAAGGCTAAATCTAAAGTACTGAAAATATCGCAAAGATATGCTAATGAGAGTACTAATGTGCTCTCGCGGATGTATGCATATAAAGGCAAATCTGTTGAACTGCATAAGACAAATCTGGACGTGTAAACGTGAGATACTGAAGCCCCCCTGCAAGACTTCGGTACATAGTAGGATCCTGAACCGGAACCCCTTCGGACCCAGTTTGGACTCCGTATCCACTGGTGTCCGAGAGGGGTTACAATTAACCATGTGAGCACGCTCAAGGAGCTGAAGAGGCGTACTTTCGCTGAGAAAAAATAAACCTGCTAGAGTGAGTACGAATCATCAGAAGATACCAAGGAAATAATTTAATTGCCCGAGGCTCAGTCATGTCAAGACTCTCGATGTAAGACATCATATCAAGTTGCTGGAAGTAAGTGTTGTAAAGACAGCCGTTTAAGAATATATAATCCACATATAAAAGAAGATAAGCAACCTGAGATCCCTGTCTATAAATAAATAGAGAAGAATCGCAACGACTGTGATAAAATCCGGCTCGTGTGACATAACCTGCAAAACGCTGAAACCAAGCACGAGGTGCTTGTTTTAGTCACAATATAAAGAATCTTGTAATGAAAAACCATGGTTAGGGAACCTGGCATCATACAATATGGTTTTGGACTGATGCAAGTAGCGGTTCTCGGTTAAATCACCATTTGAAGAAAAGCATTTTTAACATCAAGTTGGTGAAATTGGTCCGCACTTACGAGGACTCAAGTAATGGCTTTATAAGAAACAGACAAGCGAATAGGTGGTCTGGTTTGACAACAGGATAAATGTCTCTTCCTAAATCAACACCAAGTTGCTGACTACTACCCTTGTTAAAACCAAACGAGCCTTAAACGGCTCAAAGTCCCGTCAACATGAAATTTATGCTTAAATAACCACATAGAGTGAACCATATTAACACCTGTGGGCCTTGGTACAAGTAGCCAAGTGCCATTTTTAACCAACGCATTATACTCATCGTACATAGCATTACGCCACTAGGGATCTTTTAAGGCGTCAGACGGATTTTTAGGAATAGGAGATATCAAGAAAGTATTTAGAGACAAGCGATCGATAGGTTTGACAATGCCTGATTGCGACCGTGTGATCATGGGATGAGTGCGGGGTGGTTTCATTAAAACTGGTCGGTATTGGTTTGTGGATTTGGTGGATCAAATATGGGTGGTGGCAGCGGACTGTTTTGGGTTTGGGTTTGGGTTTGGGTTTAGGTTTGGGTGTTGTGTGGTTCGTAACAAGTGGGTGGTAAGTGGGGAAGTTCGGGCATGGTGAATTTGGGCCGCGTTGTGAGTATGAAGTATAAATACTGGTGAGGTTTAATACAATAGCTTTTGATTTTGGATTCGATAATTGGTGGAGCAGTTGGGCTGCTAGTTTGGTGTGAGATGTTTGTGGCAGAATTAGGATTTCTTAGTTTGGGATGCAAGGGGAAGTGAGGCAGGGTTTGGTGTGGAGTCTATATTGTGGGTGGCCGGGGGGTGGGGGAAGGGAGGGGTATTGGCGGGTAAGGTTGAGTATCAAGGAAGGTGTAAGAAGGTGGCGAGGACGGTGTCATAGATTTGTAAGGGAATTGTGTTTCGTCAAAGGTGACGTGTCGGGAGAGAATAATTTTGTTTGTCTCGAGGTTAAGGCAACGAAAACCACGATGATAGGACGGGGATAGCCTAAAAAAGATACATGGGTGATGTGGCAGTGGGGCAAGTTTATGGGGTAAGTAGAGATGAGGGTAACTTTAGCACACCCAAAAGAGTGGAAGGTGGGAGTAATCGGGTAGTGGTTGTTGAAAGGGTGGTGAATTGTATTATCGTTATGGATTGAGTAGAGTGGTAATAGGTTTAGGAGATATGTGGCCATATGGAGGGCTAATGACCAAAAACAGTAGGGGGGAGGTGTGCTTGTAGAAAGAAGAGTTATGTATGCGTCTTATTAATTGTTCGTATCATTCGCTTCGCCTCTGACATTTTGTTGGGAGGTTTTTGGGCAACGAAAGAATCTAAATTGGATGCTCATTTTTAGCATAAAGGGCGTCGAAGATCGGTTATTATCGAATCACCGCCATGGATACATTGGAAAGTTTTAATTTCACATTAATTGATTTTAAATGGTTGCGAAAATGCAAAATTTATCAAACAGTGTCAGATTTAGAACGAGAGGTTAAATCCATAGAAATATGTGAAGATACATGTTCCAAGAAATAAGACATTAATATTTGATAAACAATAGAGCTAACAATGGGTGATGTCCATGATTAGAATGTTTATATCGAAACAATGTTTATACATAGAAGTTGATACTATGATAGGGAAGCTTCACATGTTTGCCAGTTGGCAAGCGTGACAAATATGTGATGACTTTTCTTTAACTTCATGATTCATATACGACTAAGACGAGCGAACGTAGGCACTGAATCAACGGTTGTCCGAGGCGTTTGGTGCCACGTAGGAGCATTGTTGATAGAGGAAATGCAATAGGAAGAGTTGAGGCTTGGTACCGGGATAGAGATCGCCGAAACTATCACATCTGAAGGAGGATATGACGAGGTGAAGTAATCCTTCATAGAAAAACCAAGGACGTCAATATTCAATAGTACAATTTTATCCCTAGTAAAACTGTAAGACAGAAATGAGATTTTTCATTTATTGGGGGTTACTAAGAACATTATGTAAGATGAAAAGGGCGATGATTGGAGAGGAATTATTGCTATGGCGGTGTTGGTGACGTGATAGACTTGCCCTCACCAACAGTGACAGGATGAAAATAAGCGTTTATCAAAAATGGTATCCATAAATTACTTGATTAAAATTTAATGAGAAGAGGCACCTTTATCCATGTGCCATGTTGGGTCTTGCGGCGGCCTAATTGCTAAAACCACCACTTGGTTAGATAGTATGTTGGGATGCATAAATAGCCAGAACGGAACGAGTTGATACTTGTTCGGGAATGCGGGCAATCTGATCAATATAAATTCCTTTTGTGGTTTGTAATATTAAGCAACATTAGTCTTGTGAGCCAAATCATTGGCAAGGGAAAGTGTGAAAGCCTATAAGTACAATCTTTTTCTTTCGTCATGAACAGTTATATAATAAAGCTTTAAGAGCAGCAGCGACGATGAAAGTACTTGGGATGAATAGTGATGGGTGGAAAAAAATATTTTATTTTTATTTGGTGAAAAAAATTAATGTTTGTGAGGTTGAACAAGATAGGGAGAGGGGACGATTGAGATGAGAGATTTTAGGAGTTGATCGATATTGGTTGTGATGCCATATTGAAGGTGTATTGGGTTTTTTTTTTGATTTTCTCAAAACAATTGAATATAAATACATTACAGAGATAGGGCTTTGAGCCCAAGATAAGCATGAAACAACTAAGAGATAGCTCATCATGACTAAGCGTGAGTAATCATACTAAACATAGAGACGACTATTATAGGAAAGGACCAATCAAATATTTTAATTGATATTGCCAACTAATACTTGGATGCTATATCAAGTCAAAATGCTCATGTTATCCTATTGATCCTTTTACCATACAGAAACTGCTTATTAGGTTTAGAGAGTTAGATTCTTTTTCTTTAGGAAGTTTCAATATTCAAGTCTCGGATTCAGCTTTAATCCCGTTGCTAACAAACGGCTCTAAGTTGCGCTATCTTTGGCTAGATTTTTGTCGTGATATCACCGCTATAGGATTTATTTTGGTTGCCTCCGGTTGTCAGTTGTTGTCAGTTATCAGTCTTAGCAAACTCATGCAGCTCTTTAAAAGAAATGAATATCTCTGGGTGCCAAAACATAACTGACCGTGGTATTTTGTCCCTCAACCAAAATTGTCGTCAACTTAGAACACTCAAGTTATCTCATTGTCGTAACATTACTGGTGTGGGATTCCAAGGTTGTTCTCCAACCATGGCTTGTTTAGAAGCAGATCATTGCGCATTTGATTCTACTGGTGTTACTGAAATTTTAAGTGAAAGGGGTCTAAAGTATCTAAATGTTTCATGTCCTTTAAAGCACACTAGGGTACATGGCCTCAGAGCGATTGGTTTAGAATTGGGTGCAAACATTGAAGTCCTTAACCTTTCTTATTGCAAGTTAATTAAGGATGATACTATAATCATAATCTCAAAAGGGTGTCCGGTCCTGCAAGAGTGGAACTTATCATATTGTTCCAAAATTACGATATCTGGACGGGAGTCGATTGGGTTATATTGTTGAAGTTTGGAAGTCCTCAATGTAAGTGATTGTGACAACCTTTGTGATAAAGGACTACTAGCTTTAGGTAATGGTTGCAAGAGTCTATCAAAGATATACGTCGACTGGAGGCAAGTTAAGCTTCCTGGGATCGTCTTAGATTACGTAGGAAGGATTTAGCCATATTGGTGTTTAACCCGCCAGGTTGCACTATTACAAGAATGACCATGATTTAAAGTTGAGGAAATTAAAGAAAAT
Source organism: Tanacetum coccineum (assembly GCA_026074375.1). NCBI lineage: Eukaryota > Viridiplantae > Streptophyta > Magnoliopsida > Asterales > Asteraceae > Tanacetum > Tanacetum coccineum. The sequence goes on from BQNB010014636.1 coordinate 28,942, forward strand.
GATCGAAGAGGAAGGGTAGCCAGAAACACACACACACACACACACACACACATATATACACACGACACACAATATATAATATACTATATATATATATATATAATATATATATTATATATATTTATATAATATATATAAGACAATTTGTAAGTTTCATGTTACGTTGAAGTCTTAAAACAATCATGTTATAATCTGTCAACCATGACTTTTGAAACGACTTTGATAAATGAGAATGAAATACAATCTTGTCAATCTGTGTAATATAAATTTGACAGTCAGAGAATGTAACTCACACGTCGTCGAGCCTGGAACTATATAATTTTTCGTGAAGCAGGGTTGAAATTCTTTTTCATGTACAATTTGATTTTGCTTAAAAAATGTACATACAAAAACTTGTGCATTGAATGTTTATCTACATGAATTGTCTATCACCAAAGCAACTAAATATTGTTGCTTGATTTTGACTTAATGCTCTTGTTTAACTGCATTTCATTAACAAAGTGATCAAGTAACAAGGCATATGGCATACTAAATATTTTGACAGAATTTTATTAAAATACATATTGTATATTTAGTGTAATCGGCCCATTGGCCCGAGCCTATAGTCTAGAAGCTTCCTTTGTATCCTATATATAGGTTGGCTATTATCAATTATAATCAAGCAATCATTCCAATCAACATCAATTTCTATTATCTTTCATGGTAATCAGAGCCTATTATTAATCTTCATGTAATCTTCTCCTTCTTTTTCTCTCATAACACGCTCCTCACCTGTCCCTTCCATAAAAAAAAGGTTACTGTTCATCGGCGTCACTATTTATCGACGAGTACTGTTCATCCGAGGGCACTGTTCATCGACGGGTACTGTTCATCCGAGGGTACTGTTCATCTGGAATTTTTTTTTGTTCTTATGCCTTCTCATGATCAACAATGGTATATGGATACCGGAGCAACTTCTCACCTTTCATCTCACACCGGTAACCTTCAAACCTCTTTTGTTAATCGTAATTTTCATTCAGTCATTGTCGGAAATGGATCATCTATACCTGTCACCCACTCTGGACATGTATAAATCCCTAATCCATATCGTCCACTCCACTTTAAAAATGTTCTTGTCTCTTGCCCAACCCAATATAAGTAAAAACGTTGTTTTCTAGTACGTAAATTCTCACACACTGATAATAAATGCTCCATTGATTTTGATCCCTATGGTTTCACTGTACGTGATTATCATACCCATCAAACCCTTCTTTGTTGTGACAACACGGGTGATCTATACCCCTTACACGTTGCCGCCTCAGCCTTTGCCCTACTTACTAATAATCATTCCCTTTAGCATCAACGTCTTGGTCACCCCGGTGACAATGTAATTCAAACCCTGTCGTCACGTGGCCTTGTGTCTTATAATAAACAAAACACTCAACACTTGTGTCGTGCCTGCCAGTTAGGGAAACAAACAAAACTTCCCTTTCAATGATCTACCTCTATTGTCATATCTCCCTTTAACATTATTCACTCAGACCTTTGGACATCTCTTGTCTCTAGCATGACTGGATATAAATACTATGTACTTTTCTTAGATCACTATTTACATTTTTTGTGGGTCTACCCACTTCACAAAAAATCTGATGCCACATCCAAACTCTACAAACTTTTCGTGCCTATTGTAAAAACTCTATTCAACTGTGAAATTAAAGCTTTCCAATATGATCATGGTGGAGAATTTGACAACAACTCCCTCCATGAATTATTTGCCACTAATGGCATTCAATTTCATTTCTCATGCCCACGTACATCTCAACAAAATGGCAAATCTGAACGCATGATTCGTACTATCAATAACGTAGTATGTTCTCTTCTATTTCAAGCCCGTCTTCCTCCCGAGTATTGGGTCGAAGCACTACTTATTGCCGCTTACTTACTTAATATCCTCCCATCCATCTCTATCAACAATGGCACCCCATACACAAAGTTATTTAACAAACCAACCTCTTACACCCATCTTCGCACGTTTGGATGCCTTTGTTACCCTTACACCTTTCCACCGCACAAACTTGCCCCTCGCACCACACCATCTATCTTTCTCGGGTACCCTTACAATCATCATGGATATCGGTGTCTTTACTTGAACACCAACAAAATCATCATTTCCCGTCATGTTACATTTGACGAAATTGTCTTTCCCTTCGGCTCTATGACTCCAACTCAGCCCCCCTCATACCAATTCTTAGATGATAATCTCGACACCTCCCCCATTGCACTTCGTCTTCTTACCACACCTACTTCTCCTCAACAAACACCACCACAAACCACACCACAAACAACCCCACAAGCAACACCACAAACAACACCTCTAACTGCTTTGCTAACACCATCACCACTAAACACAACGCTACCACCAAACACCCCACCACCAAACACCTCGCCACCAACCAACCATCATCTAACCTATCTAACACCCTATAGGTCACACGTTCTAAAGCTTGGAATTGTAAAAGCTAACCCCAATGCAACTCCATAGTTACCCCATTCCGCCCCTATCCCTAAGTCTCCTTTCAATCCCTACGAGATCCTAACGGAAACATGCTATGTGTGACGAATATAAAAGCTCTCATCGATATTAAAACTTGGTGCTTGTTCCTCGCCAACCAAATGTCACATAGTGTCCGCTAAAATCCATAGGGTGATACAAAACACAATTATAAATGCTGCGTGGTCCATTAATCGGTAGCAAAGCCCACTAGTTGCAAATGTCATGAAGTCACAACAAGGCATCGACTGCGATGATACATTTAGCACGTGTTGTCTCAAACTGCTAACCATTTCGGACGTCTTAGCCTTGCAGTTTCCTCGACATGGACTATTCATCAGATAGACTGAAAAAATGGCATTTCTTCACGGACATCTTACAGAGATAATTTACATGCACCAACCACCATGATTTACTGATTCAGCTCATTCTGATTGTGTTTTCCTTATGCAAAAGTCGCTTTATGGCCTTAAGCAGGCCCCCCGAGCTTGGTTTTAGCGATTTTCCAACTATGCTATTCGAGCCGGTTTCTATCACAGCAAAACCGACTTGTCTCTTTTCATCTTTCACAAGGGGCCAGACACGGCTTACTTACTACTGTATGTAAATGATATCATTCTTACAGCTTCTTCTACTTTGCTCCTGTAACGTATCATCTCTTCACTACATGCGGAATTTGCTATGACAGACCTTGGCCCACTCAACTATTTTCTCAGTATATCTGCCACACATACTACCTCTGGCATATTCTTGTCTCAGACGAAATATGCTACCGAGATTCTTGAGAGGGCACAAATGTTTAATTGTAACCCTTGTAGGACTTTAGTTGACACTGAGAAGAAGCTTGGACCTGAAGGATCACCGGTCACTGATCCTATTTTATATCGCAGCCTTGCCGGAGCACTTCAGTACCTCACCTTTACCCTACCCGATTTGTCGTATACAGTTCAACAGTTATGTCTTTACATGCATGATCCTCGAGAGCCACACCTTAATGCTATGAAATGTGTTCTTCGTTATCTTTGAGGAACCACTGATCTTGGATTACAACTATTTCGGTCTACTACATCACAACTTATTGCCTACTCTGATGCTGACTGGGCAGGTTGTCCGGACTACCGCCGGGTCTATCATTTTGATACTTGTTTTTCTTGGTGACAACCTCCTGACGTGGTCCTCAAAACGCCAGGACACGTTGTCTCCCTCTAGTGCTGAGTCTGAATACCGCAGGGTTGCGAATGCTATAGCTGGGACATCTTGGATTTGCAACCTCCTTCGTGAGCTTCATACCCCACTTTTCACAGCGACCTTGGTCTACTGTGATAATGTCAGTGCCGTATACATGTCTGCAAACCCGGTGCAACATCAACGCACCAAACATATAGAGATTGACATTCATTTTGTTCGTGACAAAGTAGCAGCAGGTCATGTTCGAGTTCTTCATGTCCCTTCTCGATTTCAGTACGCAGATATCTTCACAAAAGGACTCCCATACCCGTTGTTTACTGATTTCAGATCCAGTTTGAGCGTCCGCAAATCTCCCACTCCAACTGCGGGGGCGTATTAAAGTACATATTGTATATTTAGTGTAATCGGCCCATTGGCCCGAGCCCATAGTCTAGAAGCTTCATTTGTATCCTATATATAGGTTGGCTATTATCAGTTATAATCAAGCAATCATTCTAATCAACATCAATTTCTATTATCTTTCAAATTTAAAAAACCATGATTTTACGAGACAAGTTCACTTGGTTAATGTTTCACTTTCGAAGTCACTTCAAATATACCTTTAACCATCGTCTTAATCGGTGTTTTTTTATTTATTTATGTCTCAGATCTCCTCTTCCTTAACTATCGAAGTGTCTCTCGTCTACCATTGCTGCTTCTCTTTATGAACTCATAGATGTGATTTTTATTATGTTATCACATGTTTTGTTTTTATAGTACTTTCAATAGAATTGTTAAGGTTCTTTTACTTTAACATAGAAAATCAGAGTGAATCAGACTCTACCTTATAGGTTAACATCATATGTCGATTAACTTTAGTTCAAACTTTATCTGTTGATACTCTAACATCATACATCTAAGCAATATTTTAAAAACCGGGTTTCTAATCGAGCCGGTCGTGTCATCGGGTTACCGGTTCAACCGGTTTGACCGCCGGGTCAACCCAGTTTTCATAATAATATTATTTGCAACTAGCTACTAATTTATATATATATATCATATATATATATATATATATATATATATTGTATTTATTATAATAGTTATTTATAATATATATAAAACTCTGAATATATTTTTATTGAGCTTAAAAAAAACAATTTCTAACAAATATAACAAATACAAATAATAATTCGTTGCAAATATATATAAAATTTTTGCTTTTACTTGTTAAAAAAAAAACATGAAAAATCAACCCTTCGGGGTTTCGGAAATCAGGTTAACCCCGGGTACTTTAAAACAGGCGAGGGTTAACGGCGTTTTGAAAATATAAAACCGGGTTAGATAACTTGACCAATTTTTTAGACCTGGGAACGGTTCAAGGTTGACTGAGGTCGCGGGCCTGTTGTTGTTGTTTAAGTGCAACACCAGTGTCTGATGCATCTTCATGGTTTGATGCTTCATCATCACTAAGATGTTGAGAGAACTCATCATTAGCAGGTTGAGACATTTTGTAAATAATTGTAGGAGAGTGTTTGTTTGTGGTTCTAGTGATTCTTCTTATTCAGAGTCCCTCTATTGGCTTTGATACCACTTGTAGGTCCAAAGTCTTGGATCTGATTAGCCTTTTATAAGACAATAGCTAACTTGAATAAATCCAAATCAACTATGGGAGAGACACTGACTATGAATATCAAGTGTTAATGCGGAATCTTAACACAAGAATTAAGAAGAATATAGCAATACTAACTTTGCTATTGATTTTCTATTAAGCTTCAATGCTTCTATTTGTTATCGTGTATAACTCTATGTCGTAGGGTTCCTTTTATACACCAAGGAAACCCTAGAAGGCTTTACAAAACGTGTGAAAGGATAATTCATATCCTTTCCTAGGATATCTCCTAAGATATCTCTAAGATAACTAACTAAATACGACAGTACTAACTATAGTACTGCTACTCTACCAGTACTAACTTTAGTACTGCCAGACTTAACTTAGTACTGCCAGAACTAACTAATACTACCAGACTTAACTGTTATACTACCAGTATTAAGTCTTTTACAATCTATTTCCCAACATCAATTTTTTTCTCTGGGCCGAAGTTGTAAATAACGCAAAGTTTATGGTAGTTTTCGTAATTTGTTGCATAGTGTGGGGGGGTTATTTTGCCAATTTTTTTGTTGAGCCGAATTTATAAATAGCGTAAAGTTTAGGGTAGTTTTCGTAATCTGCCGCATAGTGTAGTGTGGGGGTATTTTGCAAAATTTTTATTGTGCTGAATTTGTAAATAACGTAAAAGTTAGAGTAGTTTTCGTAATTTTCTGCATAGTGTGGGGAGCTGTTTTGCAAATTCTTATATTGGGCCGAATTTATAAATAGAGTAAAAGTGAGGGTAGTTTTCGTAATTTAACACATAATTCGAGAGGCTATTTTGTAAATTTTAACGGGTCGGGTTTTTTTTATCCGGTTGAGTTTTTGGCCCAACGATGTTAGAAGACCCGCTCTCGTCCGTACTGCGTTTCAAATTCCAGTAACGCTTTTTGAAACATAACGAGGTTAGAAGACCAGCTCTCGTCCATCCGTTGGACACTATCATAAACGACACTAAACGCAACAGTTTTAGGACGAATCAAATTTTTCCATTTGGTGATGATGCCATTGTATCCTCGAATATTCTCCCCCATTTCTTTCTGAAAGTAAGCAACAACCTCTGACCAAAACCCTCTCTTCATGGCGTCTCGACGTAGTTTTCTGTTACGTTACACAAAGCTGTACATAACGTGATCTCTTCCGCTCATGGTTGTGACATCTTGGCCTTTTGAAGACGGTTTGAAGTGGAAGCTGAACCGTTAGACATTGTAAACAAAAATGAGAAGTATAAAATAAAAGTGGTTTGAATTTGTATATAAAATGGTGAGATGAACGGGGTATTTACAGGGTTTAAAATGGTTAAATTTAAAAGGTTTTAAAAAGTTATTTTTATTAAATATAAAGTATTTGTTTGAAATTGTATGTGTTGGTGTTGTTTGTTTGTCGATCGTGGGGACGACCTCGACCAAATGTTATGAGTGGATAATTAGGCCCAAGCCCGGTTTGTGGGCTTAGGGTTCATTAGGGTTTGCTCATGTAACCTTTATATAAAGTGCATGAATAATAATCATAACCCACGGGGTTTTCATTGTCTAACATGGTATCATGAGCAAGTTATATCCAAGACCTAGTCGGCCACCATGAGCCGCTACCTCAATACCACCCCGTCAAACCCTATAAATCACCATTTTCAAAATATAGTTTCGGCCGTCATGAGCCGCTTCCATCCTCTCCAAAAAGAATCAAATCTCTATCTTTATTTTCAAAACCTAACCGTTGGCCGTCATGAGCCGCTTTTATCCTCTCCAAGAAAAGAAAAAAAATCCAGTCAAACTTCTCTATCTCAAATCTCAAATCTTCCTGTCGCTGCAAAGTAAAAATAAACTTGGTAGTCGTGTCCTTTTTTCCACTGTAATTCATGCATCCATATTAAAGATTTGAGGTTTTGTTTTCATTCCCAAAACACCAACAAATCATGCTGCATCTTTAAAGTTATTATATTACGTAATCAAAAAGAAAAAATAAAGATCTCTATTTTTATTTCCTTACTTATGTTTCCTTTTTTTTCTCTTCAGTTCAAGTTGTTATAATATTCATATAAATCTTTTCCAATCTAAAAAGGAAAAGGAATTAAAAAATGTGTTATCAAGATATTGAAGGTTATTAACATTCTGGCTTTTTGGATGGGCTTTCAACACCGATCCTTTGTAGACTATGAAGACTTCATCAGTTTATTAGCTTTAGATTTTATTTTTAATGTTTGTTGCTCCAGTCTCGAGCTTTAGTGATTTCGTCGCTCAGACTGCGGGAGGGTATTAGATGTATCTAGTTGGCCCAAGCCAGCTTGTGTGCTTCGGATCCATTAGGGTTTCATTATGTATTTGTCTATATATATCCTATCAATAAAACATAATACCCACGGGGTTTCTATCTTCTAACATGGTATCTGAGACAAAAATAACCATGTAGAGTGACGAACAGCAGAGATGCCAAGAAAATAATTAAGTGCCCCGAGATCTGTCATGCCAAACTATTTATGTAAAGAGTTTATAATCTGTTGAAACCAGCTTGTGGGCTTCGGGTCCATTAGATACATCTAATAAATGTATCATCACCGACCGATATGCAAGACCTAGCCACAATGGCCTCGATCCGGACTAAGGGAACACCAACGACCGACTCGTTACCGTGTTTCAGTGGTGGGCAGCCTAAACTTGATTAGGGCCTGAGGCAAACCAACCGAAAGCGGAACCGAACCGACAAACCGAGCCGAGCCGCATACTTTTGACTCGTTAAACTTTATATTTTTCGTTCCGTTTTTTCCGTGTCACAGTTTTATAACATATATAAAATTATAAAAATTTTAAAAAATTAAAAAAATTAAAAAAAATTAAAAATAAAAAAAATCAAAAAACATGAGGGTACAAATGATTTTTTTGAGGGTATTTATATCATGAGCCATAAAACAAGGGAGGTGATATGCACACTACATAAAGTGATGTGCACACCACAAAATTACATGTGCAATGAATATAGTACAACACCACATATGCATTTTTGTGGTGTAGACGTATGGTGCGGCTTTCATATCAACTCCCATAAAACAAACATCAACGTATTCATGTTTTGTACCAAACCACCAACATCTTCACGGGTTGCAAACTAGTAAAAAAAGTTCACTTCATCCTTCAAATCTTGATTTTTTTTACCGCCCATAATACCGTCAAAAGAACAAACCACCGTCAGAATCATTCTACAAAACATATCCCAAAAACCCAACTCACCTCCCAAACTAAAACCAAAATCTTTTATATAAAGTTTGTGACTTTATTGAATCTTGATGGCTGCTAGTGCAAACCCATCTGGGAATAATAATAATAACAATAATAATAATAATGGGTCAAGTACTAATAATAATACTAATAATGGAAATGGAAATGGTGTAGGTGTTGTTAATGGTGAGGTGGGTCCTACACAGGCGGCTTTAAGACATAATCCTGGGTTGGCTGTTGAGTGGGGTCCTGATGAACAGTCACTTTTGGAAGAACTGCTTACTAAGTATGTGGTTTTTTTATGTTAGGACTAATTCTTGGTATAATTTGTGTTTTTAAGGTTTAGTTGTGTGGTTTTTGTGTTTATGGTTGAATTATTGGTTTGCTTAGTCTTTTGGATCTTGAAACTGTGTTTTTTTAGAGTTATTTGATGGGTGATTTTTATAATTACTCGCAATTCGACATGGGATTTGTTGGATTTGATTGTTGATGTAATTGAGTTTTAGGGTTTAAGTGTTGCTTATCTCATAGTATGTGGGTTATCGGTTTGCTTATTGTGTTGGATATCATTTTTGTAGAACTGTATGGCGAGTGATTGGTATGATTAGTTTCTGAATTTTTGTTGAAGGGTTGGTATACTGGTATGATTGTTAATCCTGGTTTATATTAATGAAATTTAGTAGATTTTGTATATTTAATCTTTAGCTGAATTTGGTGGTTAATTTACACGAAATTTCCCATTTGTTTTATGTTGCTCCATGATTGTAAATATTGTGAAATTCAAGCAAAGAATATCAAGATGAACTAGCTATTTTGTTACATTGTCTTTAAGGCAGGCTTATGAGCTTAATTGATTTCTGCTTTATCTTATAACCTCCAATTTTCCGGCTTATTTTGAGACTTTTCAGCTTATATAAGTTTATTATGATATAACAAACTTATATAAGCCCATAAGTCTCAAAATAAGCCGTAAAATTAAGGCTTATGAGATATAAGCCGAAATCAAATAAGCTCATAAGCCCACATATAAGCTTAAACAAATACCCGCCAGAGTTACTAGCATGAGAATAAATTAGAAGCTTTGATCTTATATTGAATAGATCATAATTAAGCATCAAGTTCTTTATTGTTCTAGTCATATAACAGGCTGATATTTTCTGAAGTTAGAGTTGTTTGAGATCGCTTATTACAATTGATTGTGTTTTGATACAACAGATAAGCACTTTAGAGGGTGTTTGGATTGCTTATCCAATGCGTTTGTCAGTGTTTGCGACTAAAATAAACTATTTTGAATGAGCACCTTGAAACTGTTTATTTAAAAGGCAATAAGCAGATGAATGTTTTTTAGCAATCCCAAATACTAAAACCACACTATTACGTTAGATAAGGTATCTGTAGGTAACACTTGCTCTTTTTGTTCACTGATTGCATATTTTTGTGATGTCCATACACCATAGAGTTGTGGTTTCCTACAATGAAAACAAAGTTTCTGCCAGAGTTGTTATAGTTAACAATAAATATATGAAACTTTAAATAAATTGTTATCTGGTTCAGTAGCTTATTATCATCTATATGTCTTTCATACAATGAATTATGTGTATGGATTATAATCAATTTTCTTGTCACTTTTCAGATATGCATCAGATAGTAGTGTTTTGCGTTATGCAAAGATTGCTAAGAAGTTACAAGACAAAACCGTTCGGGATGTGGCACTTCGTTGCAGATGGATGAGCGTATGATCTACATTTTTCTTGATTATGCTCTTTTTCCATTTTGTTTCATTATTGTAGAGATTAAGTCATATTTTATTCAACTAAAGTGATTTAGCAAACCAGCTAGTTGACATCATACCACTCGACAACTTTGTGATCATGCCAAAGTACTTCTTTAATAGTTTAGTTGTACAAAATCATGTTGGTTTTTTAAAATGTACTACTTTTTGGCCCTTAAGAATTATGCTAACTACTTACGAGATTACTACTGCGAGATCTTATTATAAACAATATGAATTCATCCAGCATACAGCGTTTTGGTATTTTGGCCCTTTTAAGCTCATTATAAATACGTAATATGCTCCTAATAGTAGATGTTAAGCTGGTAACTGGCCGCCAATTCTTTGTGAATATGTTTCCATTTACTGTTTACAAAAGTAATATTTAATTTTATTCTATAACTTTTTTTCTGTATCTCTTAGTAATCACACACGAGAGTATGAAACTTTTGTGCCCATTATCCCTCCCTAGTCATGTATGGAGTACTAGATAACATACAAATTCTGGATCCAAACTTGAGACAACTAAGGTTTCGTTTGTTTTTCTAAAAAAAGCACTTCTTGCCTCTTTCTTGATTATGCTCTTTTTCCTATAATGGGCAACTTGTAACCTCTTGAGAAATTAAATACATTTTTGTTCTGAAATTATGGCTAAAGGTTTAATATCCAAGTCAATATACTTTAAACTATAAGTAAACAATGAAGTCATATTAAATCATGTAAATGTACCTCCATTATAGTTTCTTTGTTTATCAAAATAAATATAAAATCATTTCAGATAAGAGGCACCCTCCTATGCCAGTTTATTTTGCTATTAAAACTAGTGGCATATGCTAAGAAGTTATAGTATGATTGCATAAATCCTTAATGTTAACAATAGTAACAAATGTGATTGTACTGAATTAAATATACCATAGGGCAAGAGTAGAAACAATAGGATGCGAAACCGTATGGTCATGCGTTGACTAAATGAGCCGTGACTTATCTTGTTCTTTGTTTTTCCAGAAGAAGGAAAATGGTAAGCGAAGGAAAGAGGATAATTCATCAAGGAAAAACAAAGATAAAAAGGTATTGTTACGCCTTTGTGACATAGTTTTAATAGTAACACTAGTGTTGATTGTTATTTTGTAATCTTGTTTATATATATCTAAAATCGTGTTCTGCCAAATAAATAAAAGGGTAGAAGCATATGGATTCTTTTTGCTTGAGTTATAAAATGGTAAAGGCTGAAGGGCCTTCTGAATTCTAATTCTTCTTTTTATTTTCAATCGATAGGAAAAAGTAACGGAACATTTGGCAAAGTCATCTTCTCATACTACAAACCGTGCCAATGGCCCTCCATATGCTCAATCCGCGGTCTCTATGGACAGTGATGATGGTATCTCTTACAAAGGTTGGTGTTTTGCTTAATTTTAAATGAAATGACAGACTATATGACAATTTAAACCTTCACGCTTGCCATCTTTATGAAGTTAGCCATATACAAAAATGTAACACACTCGGATCTTCTTATTCTTGGTTTTATTATTTCTATAATGTTTGGGATGATGGGTCTATTAGATTTCGTTAGGGTTGTAAATGGACATCCTAGAGTTCTGGTGAAATGGTGAATTATAGGCGACAGTTTTGAACCAGTTTCTGTTTACTCATGAATGGGTTGATTTGGGTTGGTTTTGATTTCAAATGGGTTGAATAAAAAATAGCCAAAAAATATACAGGTCAGAGGAAGGAGCTCAGAATGAATTTAATTAAATTGCTTATAAAAATAGATTTTACTGTCAAAATTGTTTGTAGCATTAACCATTTAATTGACGATATAAAAGATGGGCACAAAAGTGATTTTTGGCGAACCTAGTTGGTTGGATCTGTACTAGAATGACCATTTCAAGCCAAATCTGTTTTGGCCTGTTATTCAACCCACGTGATCCACCCATCTTGTCTTTTTGAATCTCCATCCTAGATTCTACCGGTTTTAACTGATCCATATTTGTATTTCATATAGGGAGATATGCCTCTGGATATAGTGTATGTCACAAACTATTTGGTGTCCGGCGGCTAAAATATTGTCATTGTTATGACATTCATATGTTATTAATCATGTTTTATCTATCATATCATATATTTATCATGAAAATAAGGATCTCTTTCTTGTAATTTAAATAAAATGTGTTTTACTGAAGTAGTTTATATGGCATCTGCAGCAATAGGTGGTATAGCAGGGCAGCTTCTTGAGCAGAATGCTCAGGCATTGGATCAAATTTCTGCAAATTTTGCTGCTTTTAAGGTAAATATGCATTTGCATAATTTAGGGTTGTTTGGGAATGCGTGTACTGATAGATTATGTGTTTGCAAAATGACGTGGTAAAAAAACACGTCTCAACCTTCTTTATTGAAACTGCGTTCTCTCTATGAAAATGCAAATAACCACCTTTCCTAAATCATTGGTGCAACACTATTTTCTGATTTATCTATGTTTTTCAAACGCAATAGTCAGATAATCAACTCCAAAATGCAATCCGAAACACCCTAATTAGACTATTAGAGCCATCACTATTATGGTGAGGTTGACTTTCTCCATTTGGAACTTTGATTCTGTCTGATTTTCTAATCTATACTACAAAATTTGTGATTTGTCACTACTTTAAACATTCAAATAGGGCAAAATCATGTATATTTACTTATTTAGGTTATTTAATATTATTAGTCTGTGAGGTATTATGGGATGAGTAATTGTGGGTCCCATTTCCGAGAAATCAAGGTAGTCATAGTCCCTCATTTGGATTTTGAAGCTGATTTCGTCAACGTGTGGGAGTAGTGGTGCCAATCTTGACTAAATTGTTTATAAATGGGTTACTTTTGGGTTGTGTTTAACAAGTCAAATGGTGATGTTAAAAAGGAAATAAGTCAAATTTATGGACACATCGAAACTCTCCCCAAGTGTATTTTTTGTGCATAAAATCACCTACAGAAATTAAATAATGAGTGTACTAATAGTCTGATATAGTGTGCAATCATTATTAACACAATTTTAATTTATAAAACATTAACAGAAGTGCATGAAAAGTGTTTTGGGTCACCCGACCCTACCCATTTCGACATGTACCAAAAGCTACAAGTTTTAAGTGGCCCCATTGATTTCCCACCTCTTGGTGGGATACAAGAATTATTTGCAGTTCAGCCAAAAGTCTATTCTACCCCATAAATAGTTGAGCATGTTGTTCTAACTCTTTTATTGCAGGTGCATGAGAATATCAATCTCTTCTGCCAGGCACGGAATAATATCGTCTCAATCTTAAACGAGTATGTTATTATCTCTGCCCCTTCTCCTTCAAATGTTATTGTATATTATAGGAATGCCTAAAACACACTGTTTGATATCAACTTGTGGTTATGAATCAAATGTCCAAAATATCCTTTCACTAGGGGGCGTACTGTGGACCCAACTCAACTTTCATTGATTATTACTGATTTAGACTCTTATTATGGAATTAGCCCCATTTGTACGCATCTACCTAGACCCTGGACCCCTTTTCTATACTCACAAAAGCACTTGTGAAAAACAATGATATATCAAATCATTTTACATTAAAAAACAATCTATTAAAAGCATATTGTTTTTGTTTAGTTTTTGATAGTCATATGAGGTTTGTTTCAAAGGCTTGGGTTATGTGATCTTTAAAAAAAAAATTGGTGCTAATTGCAGCTTAAACGACATGCCCGAGATAATGAAGCAGATGCCACCGCTTCCTGTGAAGCTTAATGAGGAACTCACCAACTCCATGCTTCCCCATTCATCTTTGCAGAAAAAATCATGAATAGTTTCCAAAAAAAACCGGCACTTGTGCATCCTAGCGTGTCTCATTGATCGTCCAACTTTCACATGATCAGTTAGGAGCAGCTGGTTTTTTCACCTCAAACCTGGAAGTGATAATGTTATTTCCAGATACTTGTCGAAATGTCATCTAGAATCGTTTTGTTTGGTTACATGTTTCCTTGTTAGATTGCTGTAAATATGTATGTAGTCGCATCAAAGGAAGGATTTTCTTGGACTCTGTATATTAGGTAGGATCGAATCAAGTTGATTCAAAGTTTGTTTCGTCTCTTGAAGGCAATACAACAAAAGGAAATTACCTTATTAAGGTTAAATTTAGATTCAAATGCAATCATTTGACTCCTCATTCATCACACGAAACAACTATCAATTGTTCATTCACTACTCAAAAAAAGGAACATCTTTTTTGCACCTCTTTGATGGTTTCTTTTGTATATGAGACAAGATAGACTTTGCCGTTCAAAAAAAAATATGAGACAAGAATGATATGATTGTGGATTTCACCTAACAGTAAGGAAGTCGGCACTTGGCGTAGTAATTGATGAGAAGAATAATTAGAATGAGAATGATATGAACCACAATCACAAATTTCATATGCAGATGCAAAATAGAAGGATTTTTCTTCAAATCCTTCTTCTTTTGAAATGTGTCGTTGGAATTACTTTTTATTTAAATTATTCTTCTTATTGAATTAACATAAAGCAAAATGATCCCTTAGTACAACATGACTGGAGCTTCAAGTTTCCTTATATAGGGTAGTTGCACAATCACATGTTTGTGTAGTTGTATCACAATGCACACACTCTTTGAATATTTACTAATCGTTTTGCTACATCTTTCGACCTTATTCTTAGGTTTCCTCGTGACATACAAATCATTTTTCATTAAAAAGTAATTGTTATGCCTAATTAGTAAGGCTATTTATACGCCTAATAATTTGATTGATCGGTCTATATCTATACCACATATAATGAGTGTATCTTATTTCTATAATCTTGAAAGCTTAAAATCAATTATAGGAAACAAAAACAAACTAATTTACAAGAAAAAAAAACTTGCTCTTTCTATTTTACAAATTTGCATTATAACAAACTATATATGATTTCAACAAAATTTAAAATCAAATCACAATGTCAGTTATTTCCTCCGTTTCCGTTTCCAATCACTCCTTGACACCATTAATCCTTTAATCCAAATTGTTCTTTTTTTTTTTTTTTTTTTTTTCCTTTAGTAACCGATTCATATCACTCCTTCACCTAAGATCTACCTTCAATCCAAATTGTCACCGGTTATCATTGTTTTCTGTCATTTATGGGTATCGAGATTGGAACATGTACACGAGTAGGAAACATAGGCGTTCTAAAAGATATGAAGTCCTCAAGACTCCAAATCGTATTCCGTGACCAATTTCCCTGAATCCATTTCTGCCCTGCGATTTGTGAAATCATGTAAGTGGTGTATGAGACGGTAGTCTGACGTCTTTAACCCTTCAAAAAAATCCAAAGTAGGTAAAAAATTTGAGCGTTTGTTTCGCTTCAACAAGGTATTCAATCTGGACCAGCTTGGGTAGAAGAACCTTTGTACTATTTGGATCGGCAATTTTCACCTGTTTGCAAATAAAGTTCGGTTTGAAAGGCCCCATAAGCCTAATGTGAGTGCTACCAATAACTCAAGGGCTCCTAGCAGAACCGAAAAACCATTTAATTCACAGCAGACTAATAATGGGGTAGGTTATTATTGAATATTGTAAATTGGCACATCTACGGGTAGCAACGTCCGGTGATCTCACTCTTCTCCACCGCATTGGTGTTAGACGATTCATGCTTAATAGACCGCAGACCTGTCTAAAAATCATGTTTTGGGTAAGGTGAAAAATTTTCCCGTCCTTATTCCTAATTTACATACATTCTTAAGGATGAAGGATTTTCAAGATGTCAATGTAACTTATATGGGGTTTATGGGAAGTTACTCGAAAACTCACTTCGATGATATAAAGCTGAATCTGCTGAATCACATTGGTGTAAAAATCGTGGTTCCACACTCTTCAAGAGGCTTGTGATGATTTTTTATTGATGAAGAAGAATAGTTTGGGTGAATAAGGTGTCCCACTCAAAGCGAGAGGTCCGTTAAACTTTACTATGGATTGGCAAGATTTGGGAGAGACACTAGATTTGGAAGAAAATGCAGATTCTTCATTCGGTTCGAAAAAGGCTATGATTAAGACTAAAACATGTCACATCCATATTGGAGACCTTTAGTTTTGTGAATTGTTAAAGGAAGAGTATTATATGGTAACGTGCAAAGGAACCAGTTTACATGAACCCTACATTTTTTGGAGTATAAGGAGAGGGAGAGTACCGTCTGATGTTGAAGTCTGCCCCATGCGTCTATTAACAATGAACTTAACCGTCCCCCTAATAGGAGCGGAAACTGATGATGAAATTTATGAGCGAGACAGAAGACGGAGTACCTGAAACAAATATTTGCTCTAGTACCTCATTGTTCCTAATCATCGAGATGAAGTATAAGGATGCTGCTCATTCAGATGACCCATTTGGATTATATGACTTATTGAAAAATAAGAAAGGTACAACTAATCATGTGCCGAGCCCCTCGTTGTCACACCCCCCCGGTTTTACACCGGTAACATCGGAGAATCGAGTTGAGAACTTAACTGAAACTGGTGCTCCAAAGGTTTTTAATGCTCAGGTGATGAATTCCTCTCAAGATATTCCAGTGGACTCAAAATAAAACTTTCTCAGGTCAGAAAGTTGTCAAAAGAGGTGGCTCAGTTTTGGATGTCATGGAGATATAATTCGTGTTGGACAAGTTAGGCTATTCAAATGGAATGGCTGCGTGAAGGATTTAGAAAACATCATCGGAAACTAGGAGAGATAATGTTATTAGATGAATTTGCCCAATCTATTAACATTCAAGGTCTTGGCCACAAGACCAAAAAAGAGTGGATAAAGACGTTGACTAATTCATTCAAACTTAATTTTTTAGCGATCCAAGAGACCAAGATGACTAGTATTTCGCATATGGACGTGAAATTTTTGTGGGGTAACTCCAATTACGATTACGTTTGTAGCGAGTCCTTAGGAAACTCTGGTGGTATCCTATGTATATGGGAAGCTTCAATTTTCAAGAAGATTAACACTACGGTATCGGATAATTTCATAGCTATTTATGGAACGTGGCTTCCTACCAATTCCAAAATCTTGTTTATTGCTATTTATGCTCCTCAACAAACTTCATGCAAAAGGAAGTTATGGGACTATATCTCTAACATAGTTGGTCGTTGGAATGGGGAGTCTATTATTATGGGAGATTTTAATGAAGTTCGATCTAGCGAAGAACGGCGTGGATCCTGTTTTAATCCTTATAGCGCTAGATACTTTGATCGCTTTATTTCCCAAACGCGGGGCTTGTCGATGGTTACTTAATTGGAAGGATATGCATTTACATGGGCTCATCCCTCGGCTTCTAAAATGAGCAAACTAGATCGTTTTCTAGTTTCAGATGGTATTTTTTCTCTATTTCCTTCCATTACAGCCATTTGCCTCGACCGTCACCTATCGGACCATCGTCCAATCCTGCTTCGGGAAGTCAAGTTGGATTTCGGACCAACTCCTTTTCGATTTTATCATTCATGGTTTGATTATGTCGGGTTTGATGATATGATTAAATTGTCATGGCACTCGTTTTCTCACTCGGATACTAATGGGATGATTCGTTTCAAAAAAAAAACTACAAGATCTTAAGAAAATTATTCGTAGCTGGATTAAAGCCAAGAAGCTGGAAATATCAGGTTCAAAAAAAAGAGATGATTTCAGAATATGGGGGCGATTGAGCAAAGATTATGGATCGTGGGTTTTTTGACGATGAAACTGTTTTTTTTCGTCGATCGAAAACTAGAAACATAACTTCTTAATGTTTCTGAGATGGAATCGAAAGATAATTTTCAGAAATCTAAAAGTCAAGTGGGCGGTATAGGGGATGAAACTCAAAATTCTCACATGGCATCATCAATAAAAAGGAGAGCTCACTTGGCGATTCGGGGGCCATTTTCGTTGAGGAGTTTGGGAAACCAGAACCAGGTATGATTAAAGACGCTTTTTTTAACCACTTTGCTTCCTCTGATTTAAAAGAACCTGCCAATCACAGATTTAAATTAAATTTTAGAGTTAATGAAGAAGTTCGCCAAAATCAAATGGGAAGATTTAGAGAGAAGTGTGTCGCGACGAATGAAATTCGAGGCTGTGTGGAGTCTGTGAGTGATAATAAATCTATCCGGCCGCCATCCGATGGCTTCCACCTTTGAATTTTTTAAGAAATATTGGGATTGTATTTGGGTCATGAACTTTTGCGAGCGGTCGAATATTTGTTCGTTAACAGCTCTTTTCAAAAGGATTAATCTTCCTTTTGTACCCTAATTCCAAAGTCATGGATGCTAAATTTCGTTTAATATTTTCGGCCGATAATTTGATTGGGAGTGAATACAAAGTGGATTCTACCAAGTACATGCACATAAAAGAAAAAAAATTTAGCTCCGTCATTGCGGATTCTCATCTCCGATACCCAATCCGCTTTTGTGCGGGAAGACAAATTTTAGATGCCCTGTTTATTTCTTGATGAAATTCCTCCATTGGTGTAAAAGAAAGAACAAAAAGGCGATGTTCCTTTAAAGTCCGATTTGCCACAAGCATACGACTCGGTTCGTTGGGATTACTTATTAGATGCTTGAGGCAGATTTTGTTTATGGCGAAACGTGTGTAATTGGATTCGGGGTACTCTTACTTCTCTAAGGCTTCATTCTTTGATTAATGTAAGTCCTTCTAAAGAGTATCTAGCCATCGTGGGTCTCAAACAAGGAGATCCTCTGCTCCATATCTCTTATCTTAACATGGAACCTCTTCATTAGTCTTTCAACCGGTGGTAGACGAGGCTTGTTCAAAGGTATTCAATTACCTAGTTCCGTTATCCTTATCTCAACGCCTCGTTTTATGCAGAAAAACGAACGCTATGTTTATAGGAGAATGTCCAAATGAAAATCTGAGTGGTATTATCAACAATTTTAAAGAGCTTCTTTCTTGCTTCTGTACTTCAAATAAATAATCCTTAAAGTCAACTGATGGTGTGTGCATTCCGCACCAAGTGGTCGAGCAGGCAGCCTCTTTGATAGGTTGGTCTATGAGAGCAACAAATTTCGCTATCTAGGCGTTATGGGTGGGAGAAATACCATCTTCTCGTATTAAGTTTTTTTTTCTGGGGATGACGATATTCTTAGCTTGAGATCTCGCCTCTCTAATAGGAAGGTGAAAAACCCTTTCGATATGCGGTTCTGTCTAACTCTCTTGAAATCCTTCTTAGGGGCAATCGCCGTTTATAATATGTCCATTTTCAAAAAAGTCCCTACAGGTGTCTTGAAGGTTATGTAGTCTATTCCCAGCAGCCCCCGGTTTTTGTTTTAATGGTGCGGACGCAGTCGAAAAAAAAAGTTATCATGGGTCGCTTGGAATAAGGATTTAGCTTCAAAAAAACATGGTGGTTTAGGAGTCTCCGAGTTATTTATGCTCTTGAACCGTGCCCTCCTACTCAAATGGGTTTAGGTCGTTTGTATCCCAAGATGGCTCGTTATGGTAAAAGTCATTCGTAGCGCTTTAAATTTTCTTCGGTGGAAACTCACGTCGACTATCAATCCTCTAACTGGTGTTCAAAATAATGAGGGAAAGTCCAATAAGTTAAAAGGTGAAAGGTTTTGATTTCTGGGTCGCATTGTAAAAAAAACGCATGGTAATGGTTTATGATATCGAGAATACTGTTCGATTAGTGGAATCGAGACGTTCCTCTTCGTGTCAAATTTCCTCGCTTGTTTCGCATTGGACCTGAACCAACAGAGCCTCGTGGCTGTTAAGCTTAGTGCTTCCGATAGATATTTCGTTCCGTAGAAATGCTCGGGTGGAAATCGAAGAACTACTGTTTTTGAGCTAAAAAAAAAAAATTAAAAAAAAAAAAAAAAAAAAAAAATAAATAAAAAAAAAAAAAAAAATAAATGATTTGACTTCTTTGATAGATTCGTGACTTTATCGATTCAGGTGATAGATGGGTTAGTGATTTGTTACGATGGTAACTTCCGGTTTAAGGAGATTCGTAACTATCATTTGATGATCTTTTCCTTCCGCATCCAAGCGCCCAACTAAGATGGATCAAATACATCCCTATTAAGGTAAACATCTTCGCTTGGCGACTCGGCAAATTGTTTACCGACTCGATTAATCTGAATAGCAGAGCATCACAATGAGTCGTTCTCATTGTCCGGTTTGTTCGTTTGCGAGGAAGATGTTTGCCACACTCTTCCGGTTGTGATTGTGGCTCACTTGTTCTTCGTCGCATATGCAGATGGTGGGCTGTTGATCCCTCATACTTCACGAGTTCCAAGAGTGGCATCTTGGATTCTTTCGATTCAGTTCTCCTCTATAGGTCAAAGCTATTGTTGAGGGAAGTGATCTTCGTATCTTGGTGAGTTTATCTGGAACTTTAGGAATCGGATCATTTTTGAAGAATACTCCTCCAGACTATTCGAAAATTTTTGATGCTAATAGTTTTTTTGTGCGTTCAATTGGTGTAAAAGTCGTTGTCATACGACGTTTTCTTGGGACGATTGGTTAAAAAATCCTCAATTTATTTCCTTGTAATTGTTTTCTAGCTCCTTGCTAGTTTAATAAATTTTTGCCGTTCAAAAAAAAAATACCACATATAATGAGTGCATCTTATTTCTATAATCTTGAAAGCTTAAAATCAATTATAGGAAACAAAAACAAACTAATTTACAAGAAAAAAAAAAACTTGCTCTTTCTATTTTACAAATTTGCATTATAACAAACTATATATGATTTCAACAAAATTTAAAATCAAATCACAATGTCAGTTATTTCTTTATAAACTAACCATATATATATAACATCCCTACATCGTTTTCATTTTTCATTTTCAATATTTATGTTTATTTAAAATTTTAGTAGACGAATATATGCGCAAAGCGACGTTGTATAGCGGCAACTAATTATTTGTGAACTTCTGTTATGGTGTGATCCTTTTCTAATCAAGGATATTTTAAAAAAACTTGTCATTTAAGCTATTAATTTAGTGATGAATGTCGTAAACAAAAAATAATAAAAATTTGAGGATTAAACAATTTAGTAATAAACGTTTGTACTATTTTTAAAACGGTACTATTTAGAAGGCATGTCTCCAACTCGTAGTGATTTGGATAAGACGTGTCAAGGTATGTCCTCGTTGACCTCGAGAACATGGTATCAAAGAACCCAAAATCTCTTATTTCGTATATTATAAAAAGAATATATGAAATGCACAACCAAATTAACCGCTCAAGGGTGTTCTAGTGGCAAAAAGGCTTGTGGCTATCACTTTAAAATGTGTGAGGTCTCAAGTTCAATTACTTTTTGGTGCAAACAACCTTAAAGTGGCCACGCCAACCTCCAGAATAGAGAGAGTTTTACCTGGTTTGAGTCTGTGTGGCGGTAGCTTCAAAATAACCGTTGATTAGTCGATCAATCGGTCGAAAACCATGGTTAAAAAGAAAATAAAAAAATGTACAATCAAATTTTTGACAAGTTTTGAATTTAATAAATGAGAGAACTCTATTTTGCCAAGTAGGTGAAATAGAACATTCATAATCCTATTAACCTATATAACATTAGACATGCTAACAAAGTCCTTTTGCATTTAATTGAGGTTGTTTTGCATTAATGCTGGTCGTTTGGTTCAGTGGGCTCTTAGTTAAACCGGGTTTTCTTTTTGGGTTGTAATAGATTTGCTGGCCAGTTCGTTACGAACTATGCACGACCTTTTCGATAGAAACTAGGCGTGATTACATATACGTGTCTTCTTCAGCATATACGTGTCTACATCTTAGGTTTGGTGTCAGATCCTCATGGTGTTAAGATGCATGCACCTATCATTCCTTTCTATGTTTTCTTTCTTTCTCCTTTGATTGTTCTCTCTCATTTTGGGGTCCGTTACAACTAAATCTTCGTTAGAAACTAGGTTGGAGCATGCGTCTTCTCTGGGTTTTTGTTTAAATATATGCACGGTGATGTCGGTTAGATTTGATGCGGCGGTGGTTGTTTAGTAGTTTTGTTGGTTTTGAGAGCTACATAGAAGTTTGATTGGAGTTTTATTCATTCGTTTGCCTATGGTGTTCATGTAATTTTTTTTAATTCCTTTATTGTTGTCGGATTAATAGAATTGTGGTATTTGTTTACTGTAATTAGATAAATAGAGTGATGGCTTTTTTGGATGTTCGGAGTCCGTTAGCTCTAATATGCCAAAGATATGAGCCAATAAAATATTTGCAGATTCATATTAGTTCATGCATGCCAATATTTTTTTGTTTGTGTAGTCTGTTTGGTTTTATATGATGTGTGTAAATTGAATCCTAATATGCCTAAGACGTCAGCTAACAAAACAGATGCGGTTTGATTTTAATTCATTGCCTAAGATGTGTGCCGATAAAACATTTGTAGTTTCGCATTAGTTTATGTATGCCAATTTTTTTTGTTTTGTGTAGGATTATTTTCTATAGAGATCGACGGTTGGTTTTGAGTATTTACACAAATTTTTGTTTAACATCCACTCTTTAGTGGATCTTAACCCTTGTACTCATACATTAGTTTGATTTTCTTTATTGGTTTTAGATCTCCACGTCTTTTGTTTTTATTTTTACTTTAAACAAGAAGTGGTGGTTCGGTGTCTCTTCATCCAAGAGAAAACATGTTTCTTGAAGACGAACTGGATATGTGAATGTGATGTGGTGAAGACTTTTCGTCACGATATTCATTTATAATTTTAAGAGTAAATTGCATTTTTGGTCCCTGTGGTATGGCTAAATTGCAGGTTTGGGACCCTAACTTTTGAAATTGCAGTGATGGTCCCTATTTTTAAGTTCGGGTTGCAGGTTTGGTCCTTTTGGGTTGCATTTTTGGTCCTTGTGGTTTGGCCAAATTGCAGGTTTGGTCTCGGCCCGGGGACCAAATTTGCAACGGAAACTTGAAAATAGGGACCATCACTGCAATTTCAAAAGTTAAGGTCTCAAACCTGCAATTTAGTCATACCACAGGGACCAAAAATGCAATTAACTCTAATTTTAAACTTAATTGTTAGTTCACTTTTTTGTTAAAAGTCTAAGGTTGAAATTATACATCCATTGGCGTAATTATCAAAAGTAAT
>BQNB010014636.1:54139-74736 GCA_026074375.1 Tanacetum coccineum
GGTCATTGTTTAAGCTTTTGAGTTTATGGCTTATAAGCTTAAGCTGAAATGGAGTATTTAGATGCAATGAAAAAAAACTAGCATATGCTTTTTTTGAACTGCTTTGGTTGTTTGGGATTGCTTATTTTAAAGCAGTTTGAAGTATTTTGAATATCCAAACTGTTAGTTTGGATAAATATTTTAAAGCACTTTGAAGTATTTTGAATGATGTACAAATGTTTGAAAATAGGTTGATTTTTATATAATGATATTTTTGGCAAAAGGGATGGGGTTTTCATCTGAGTTTCTATTTTTTTTATTCTTTTGGGGATTTGGAGTTGCAGAAGGTGATTCTGGAACGGGCACATGTTGTGGTTGCCAAAATAAGGCACGAAGATGACGAGGGGTGCTAATTCGGTTGAGAATATAAGTGTAT
Source organism: Tanacetum coccineum (assembly GCA_026074375.1). Lineage (NCBI taxonomy): Eukaryota > Viridiplantae > Streptophyta > Magnoliopsida > Asterales > Asteraceae > Tanacetum > Tanacetum coccineum. Next base: position 54,555 of record BQNB010014636.1, read on the forward strand.
AATCGCTCCCTAGTGTTCATCAGGATCAATGGCAACATGATTCGTCTCCCATCATCACGACTAGAAGAGGTGCCTCATGGAATGATTTTTTTTTTCTATTTGTAGTTTCAAAAACGGTTTATGTTACACAATTGCTTATTAAAAATAATAAGTAGTTTAAGATTGTTTTTTTAAAATTGATTATTCATATAAACACTTTAAGATTGCTTTTTCGAAACTGATTATTCATATAAACACTTTAAAAATAATAATTAGTAAAAGATTGCTTTTTTGAATATCCAGGCTGCGTATCCTACTGCCATTGCAGCAGCTCAAGGTCAAACATTGGGCAATAGATTTGTTGATACAGAGCCTCCGTCTCCACATTTCTTTAAAAATAATGGTTTCTGTTTCGGTTTACATTTTTGCAGTACCCTTATTTCAAACCTCCACATCTCCTACCCCTTTAGAGTTGAGAAAACTTTAGAGTTGAAATAAAGTTGAAATACGTGAGCACTTGAAAAAGAGTATGCTATTTTGGGCATTGTGTACATACCGTAAAAAACACCTTTAAATTGTAAGGCGTTGTGGCACTGGAATCCCCATCCCAAAATAGCTATGCAGTTTAAAAAAGCTCAGAAGGCTCACTGTACCACTTGGCTGTAATTGTGAAGTTAAATCCTCACACAACATGCATAAATAAATAAGCTACTCGCATATAAAACTTGGAAAAGAAAAATCATGGGTCAAAATGAAACACGTACTATAAAGACCACTTTTTACATACTTCGTATTACTTTAGGAAATCTGTTAAAAGTCTAGTGTGGTTAATCTGATTTTTTCATTGTGTATGTTAACAGATGGTTGGTAAACTAATAAACATCAAGCACTTGAGGTCAAGTTATACGAACCTCTTTATGGCATCAAATTTTATATGGGAATGCGTTTATCGCGTTTCAAGTGATTTTATCGTCTTCTGATGTCAATGTTGAGGTACACACTCTGTTATGATATAAAAGTAATGCATGTATAACTTTAGAGCATGGATTATATTTATTTAAATATTTTTATGTGTTCCAGGGCATGTAGCTATTTTATTACACCAAATAGGTGCATTAGGCAATCTGAAAGTGCTTTTAGAAGCACTTGACAAGAGGTTAGAGCCTCTACAATTTTAGAATAACTTGTTCTTTTTCTATTTAAATCAATTTATAATATGGCATGCTATATACTTTTTAGTTAACATAGAGTGGAGCATTTAGGTGACCGCAAAGTAATAGGCAAAAATATATAATTTCTTAAGATGTTATGTCATGAGTAACGAAGAAAAGGTTATAAATTGGAAGTGTCGGGGAGATTAGCACAGCTCAGGTTATAGAAACATGTGACGAGAAGAATCATAATAAGGCATTAGGTTACAATTTATAGGGAGTCCTAAAATGTATGGAGTGTTTGGGATTGCTTTTAACATGCTTTCTAAAGATAATGAATGATCATTGTGTTATGTGTTTAGATGGCGAATTGATGGGATGTTTGGCTGAGCTTATTTGAATTGCTTAGTGACTTATTTTATTCTCAATATATGATAGGCTTACCCAAATACTTATTAACAGGTTTTCGGTAACTTAATAGAAGCTAAAAAATCATTTTGTGACTCATTACCTTTTTTAATGTTTCCTTAAGGAGAGTATACACTTGATAAAGTTTTATTAACCACATGTGCTTATCTATGCCTTATTATATAGATAATTAATGCAGGAACAAATTATAATACCGGATCAGATAATTCTGTTGACTGTGCTAAAAATGGATCAACACCAATTGTATTGGCACCAAAAATATGATTAAGACCACGTGCCTATTAATGAGGCCTTCCGCTGAAGGTGCTCGGATTGTTTTAGTGATTTCACGACGCGGAAGGCTTAATGGCATGAAATATGTATAGGTGCTGAGATAAATAAATATCATATGAATAATAATAAACACAACGGATCAACACCTATTAACGGGTCCATAGAGTCATATGATCAATCCAGAGAAAACAAATAATAGTTATACCTTTGCAGTGTGATCGGTAGAATCAAAGAATAACCTTCTCTTGTACACGATCTATCCAAGAAACCAAGTGACCAAAGTAGACCACATTTATGAATATCTACACTACACTTCACCGTATACCTCTTGGATGCTAGTCCTTAAACCCGTAACCTTGGATTAGACTTTGAATGAACAAGAAACAAAGTAATTGATCAAGAAAACAAAAACTCTTAGTTCTTGTTTTTATGTTGGGACGTGGGTTTTAAAAGAGGAAAAGAAGGGAGAGATTTTGGTAACTTGTCATCAAATAAATGAGAAGTTAATCGCATATTTATTGACTAAAATCTTGACCAAATCATGAGAAGATATTAATCAATTTATAACATAAAAATTGATCTTATCCCCTCCCAAATCATCTCCATAGGCCGGCCCCATATGGGCTTCAAATGGGCCTCTTATTTGTTTTTCAAGTCCATAAACTAAGTACATTACTTAGTTATTATAAGCTCAATATTGATCCCGAGTTACGTAGTTTATTTATATACCGTGAATACAATAAAATAAACACGCTATATACAGTGGCACCTCAGTGTATATGTGTGTGACCCCATAGGCTCACATGTGTCCAGCCGTACATTATTTATTATGACATGAGCATACTCCAACAGCTCCCACTTGCGCACGTCATAATAATCAAGTAATAATACAAGCAAAGGTTAGCGTCTAGCAACACGCTAATGCCCCCAGAAACATATGAGGATTGTTTCTTAAACATCGTATTTTAAATGGTTTAGATATCAATCATCATTTTGTTACATATACTATGTTAAACATTAGACACGGATCATGAGTCATTCTAATGCTTAACGATTCTGTTTCTTGATATAGACATTGAACTAGATTACCAAAATAATCAAGTATCATCTTAATTACATTTGGGTGCGGCCACACATACATCTGTTCAAATCATCGAGTGACCTAGTAGTATCTTTGATGAAGTGTCATTTTATACACTATTTCAGGGTCATTTAACCCCCTAAATCATGCAAATATGCCCAGATTATGTGCTTAATCGTTTGTTTTCAGGTTTTTAGCACTTGGATGGCATTTGGAGGAAATATACGTGACTTGGGCTCATTTGGATAAGAAACGGACTAGACTACGACTCTACACCAAGAACCATGAAGAATTATTCACTCGGAGCCTAGAGACGGCGTCACAACCATAAAACGACGGCGTCATGACATTCATGGTGACGGGGTCAGAGATTCAGCGACGGCGTCAGGACGTGGCTGACTTAAAGTGGATCTAGAACCATTTATGTGGCGACAGCGTTAGGAGTACAAAGCGACGTCGTCGCAGCGATATCTCTATATATACAAAACCAATTTTAGGGTTTTAAGTGTGTAACTTTGCATAACTTTTGGGAGACGAAACCTAGCTTTTATAGCAGCTTCATAGGTCATTTTTAAGGCCTCAAAACCCTATTGTACTACCTTGGATCCATGTTTTAATTCAAGTAAGGTTATTTATCATTAATCATTCAATATGTCTTTGTGTTGTGTGATTGATTTATCTTCTTGCTTTCATTATAACATGCGAGGCTAAACCCTCCCTTATATTTGCTTATGATTGCATGAAAGTCGGATTGTAGATCCTATTACTGTTGCTTCTTGTTGATGAATGTGCGCGTTAGGCTTTAGAAAATCAGTTTTTGTCTGCATTGCTATAGACACGTCTACGAAAACGAGAGTGCGCAAAAATGATACCATCGAGTAACAGTCTTCATACTGCCTTACCCCCTTATATGGTTGATCCCTCTTAAGGTATTTCACACACATTTAATATACTCTTAGGAGCCTTGTAATAGTCTTCATACTACCTTACTTGTGCGTTACCATAACGGAATATTAAATAGACGGCGGGTTCGTGTAATCCGTTCATGACCTAGGAAATACTTACACAAATCATCACAAGTGTGACAAGGCAACAGGATCAGGAGAAGCGATCTGATAAGTAATGCATGATTAAGAAAATACGTTTAATTATTATAAATTTATCACCAGTAGAGTAGATATTAGTTAGTTTAGTTATTAGTTAAACAAACCAACCCCTCAAACCATAGATTTACTTGCTTTCATAAAATATAAAAACACAAAAATAATCTTCTCTCAACCGCTAGAATTCTGTTAGACCGTGATCAAGCCTTCCCAACCTATTCTCCTAGAGAACTATAACAACCCCCGAGTTTTGCCTATACTACTACTACAACGGTTAGGTACTCTCTCTAGGGAGCTGTAAAACTTCTTGTTGAATTCCTTACGATGACCGCATCAAGTTTTTGGCGCCGCTGCATGGGGAATAGTTAGGTTTCGATCATTATTTAACTTAGTTCTCCTCGCTTGAATCCTTTCAAGTGAGATTTTAATTCCGTATATTAGTTTTCTTGTAGTCTATCTTTTCTTTGTGATAATTGTTTCATAATCTATTCTCGTCAACCTCCATGGGAGACGAGAATCCTATCCGTACCCTTGGAGATTACTACAAACCTAGCCACAAAGGATACGTGAATACCATTGAGTTCCCTGTAGGGAACAACGTGGTACCTCTTCGATCCGACACCATCCAGTTGGTGCAAAACGAATGCTCATTCCACGGACTTCGGTCCGAGGATCCAAACCAACACCTCAAGGATTTCTTAAAACTTGTGGACTCACTTGACCTTGATGGTGAAAACAAGGAAAAAAAGCGACTGCGTTTATTTTAATTTTCCCTTCGCGATCAAGCTAGAAATTGGATTGAACGTCTTCCAGCAGGATCCATCATCACATGGGAGGATCTTACTACTCATTTCCTTGCTCAATTCTTTCTACCAGGAAGGACTGCAAAACTCCGCAATGATATCCTGATGTTCCAACAACATCATGGAGAATCTATATCTAAAGCATGGACTTGTTTCAAGGACTTACTCTGAAAAGTCCCTCATCATGGTCTTGACTTATGGCTTCAAATTCAAATATTCTACGATCATGTCGACTGCATCACCCAGATGGGCATTGACTACGTAGCAGGCGGGAGACTTAGAAAATTAAGGCCAGACGAGGCTTGGGCTACTATCGAGAGGTTAGCCAATATGAAGATAAAGGGTGGAACGATGCCTTCATCCCAAATGAAGTGAGCCTTAATTACGAAAATCCCAACATCGAGCAATTACTAGGAATCATGAGGCGTAAAGTCGATACACTTATAAAGGATGCAATCTCATTAATGGTAAGAAGCAAAAGCGTATTTCGGAATACAACCAACGAAATGCATCGACCACCCTCTGAGCCATCACGTCAAGAAGAATTTTAGCGCATTGTGATGAACTTCGTCCTCGATTAGGAAGAAAGAGTCAAGCTGCTCGAAGAATATATGAGAGTGATTATCAACGATTTTATGCAACTCTCTTTGGAAGTCACAATGAGGTTAAATGATAGGATAAGAGAGGAAGGGAGCATAATGAGAAAAATCAAGAAGATTACAAAATACCCAAACGAGGAGGTCCCGAGACCTCTAACCAAGCATAAATTCTTAGAAAATCCTATGAAAAAATGTTCCCCGATACCCTCAAATCATGGATAAGATATGTTCGACTGAACTTCTCAAATCCACCCCGTTTCCAGAAAAGCGCCTTCGGTTTTAAACCAGGTAAAAGAACCGGTCAACACGTCAAGACCCAACATGACAAAGGAAATTCCTTAACAACCCAACCTACACTTCATAATTGCCTAACTGTTAAGGACGATAACCATACTAAAGGCAAGGACCCGTCACACTACTTTTTCACACTCACGGTTAGTAACCGCGTATTTGACCCTTGGGGGAAGCAAAATAATTGTTGACTTTTTTAAAAAGGTCAACAGTCAACGAGTTAGGGAAGTTGGACCATCCTGACGGCGTCAAGATTAGTACGTGACGCCGTCGCAACGATATGGGTTCAATAATATAAAAACCCATCTCACTTCTCACTCGCCCCCATCACCAAAAACACTCTTTCTCAGCCATCACCATTAACCTTGGACTTGATTTTTGTAGCACGAAGCACAATCATCCTCGATTGGTAAGTGATTCATTCCTCTTACTTTCGCTTTCCTTTATCTCAATTCAATCCCAATTCCATTCTATTGCAATTTCACCCAATTAATTCATACCAAGAATTAATTGGTCGAAATTGATGATTATTGGACACAAGTCTAAGTAGTTTGTTGTTATTCAAGGTGTTAATCTATTTAAGGTAAACACTTTTACAAAAAAACAACTTGGATCTTAGATTAATGGTTATGATTTTTCTATTATGCATTGTGGGTCTAAGGGGGGAGGGGGTGTTTGGGAATGGGTTTAACGAAAAATAGATTAGTTTTCCCTCGCAAACCATTTTCAAACGAAAAGTCGTCCTGACGACGTCAAGACAAAACCATGACGCCGTCGTGGCCCTCTGATCACACATACCTAACGTATTATCCTAATTTCGTCCTTTCTTTGTGTTGGTTTCATTTTAGACAATGAGCAAAAGGCAAAGGAGCACAAGAGGGCAATCCTCCTCAGCTCAAGAGGTCTCTATTGAAGAAAAAGTTTGAAGGCTTGGGGTATTCGAAAGTGGGGTGCACCAATTGAACTACGACACTCTTGTAAGGCACCCCATCCATTCGGGAGATGTCATTGATTGGGAGTTCCTTGCCCGCCAAAACCTTGATCAAGCATTCTTTAACTCCATCAATACCGACCCCTTCTTTGGGCCTCAATGGGGAAATCTTTTCCATGTTAATGAGCCTGTCTATCGAGAGTTGGTTCGTGAGTTCTTCGCTTCATTTGAGTTTGATGCCTCTCCTTATAGGTATGATCCTAATCATTTGGGTGTTAGGTTTAGTTTAGGGGGCGAGCAAAAGGAAATTTCTCTTTTGGAATTAGGATGGAGAGTTGGTTTGTATTATGAAAGGCAGTCTAGGGAGAATGCGACTCTAAGTAGATTAAGAAATGATGATACCGTAAAGGAAAGTCGTTTGTTGATGGAGTTTTGGCCGACCATTAGGGACGGAGGGTTCAATGTAGGAAACACCAAGGTTGCATCCATTAGGGACCCAAGGGTTAAATTAGCCCATCGTTGCATCGCAATGACCATCGCGGGAAGAAAGGAAACCACTCATAGAGTCACCGAAATTGATCTTTACTATCTCTATTGTATCTACACTCCCGAGGTCGCTTGCAACATTCCTTATTGTCTTTCCAAATATCTAAAGGGAGTAAGGGAAAAGAATTTGATTTATGGAGGGATGTTGGTTACTAAGATTGCTAGGTCGTTTGGGTTGTTGACTGACGAGTTAAGGGATGCATTGAGTATTGAGCCTCTACCTCACGTGTTCAAGAAGAAGTCATTAATTGCAATGGGCATGATCATGAAACTTCAAAATGGAATGTGTGTTTGGCCTGCACTACGAGCGGTGAAGGAAGAAAAAGAAGCCGCGGAGGAGGCTGAAGGGGACGAGGGTCATGATGGGGCTGGAGGTTCCACTGCCATGTACCAAAACATAAGCCAAGGTGGCTGGAAAGTTCACCAAGCCCGGTGGATGGATCAACAAGATGAGCAGTGGGGAAGGCTCAACACTTGGACAGGGCAGCAAGATGAACGAGCCTACTAGATGTATGATCACACTGTCCACCAATTCTAATACCTTTCTACTCGTAACAACCTAGAACCCCACCTTTAAATTGATCCATTCCCAGGGTATGAAGCCGACTACCCTCCCATTGGCTATCATGTATACATGCCTCCAGGCTACGAGTACCGCCCCGGCCCCTCTCAAGATGACTCTTAGTGATTGTTCATGTTTGGTTTTGAACTCTGTAATGTCTTTCATTGTTAAACGGTTATGAATTGTAATAGTATAGGATTTGAATATATGAACTATTGTTTGTTTGAACTAATTATCGTTTAATATTAGGAATGTCTTGTGTTTTAATTCTTTATTGTTTATTTTATTATGTTTAAATTATTTTGTAATCATGCTTTGTTTGTTTATAAGTTCGTCTTATTTGCAATCAAAGGTATTTTGCAACAAAATAAGTGTAGAGAAATATCCAATTTTAAGAACCAAATTCAAACATTTAAAATAAGTTATTTAGATTAATTCGTGTCATTTTTGAGTCATATAATTGTTATGATTAATTCCAGGTTTTTATGCAGTGCTTTCTTCAGATTTGACTAATAAAATTGCGTGCAGAAAATTTCTCATTAAAAACGAAGAAGAAATTTTCACAGACGCTGGAGACGGCGTCAGGATTTATCCTGACGGCGTCGCATCTCCAGCTATGTAAAAATTCGAAATTTTCAAGTATTTATGAAAAATAAAATTTGCAACATTTAAAATTTGTAATTCTTTTGTAAACCTGCAGAAAACCTATAATTATGTCATTACTCTCATCCTATCTTTACTGCTTTTATAGAGTCGAAACCCTAAACTCTCATTGTATATTTATCTATCCCGCTGATTTTATGCTTGGTATAGTTGTGTTTGTCTTTGATTACAGGTTATATTTGATGAGAAGAAGCTTGGTAGTTCTTAGAAAGTTTCATTAGACGACTCTTGGAGGACGATTTAACCAGTTAACGCATGTTTCTTCTCCATTATTGAGCAAACTAGGGGAGTACTGGTTTCTTTTACTTGTTTTCTCTTCCCTTTATTCATTTTTACGGGTACTTCTATAGAACATTAGGGACAATGTTCAACTTAAGTGTATGGGGAAATAAGCCTTAGAAACTATTCCCTTATTTTCCTTTTTCTTTGTTCCTTAAAATAATGGGTAATATATCAAAACATAGCATAAAAAGGTAATTTTGACCAAAATTTAAATTTTTTTATGACACATACCGACAAAAACCGAGTACTAATAGCGTCTCATGGATAGGAATGTGTATGACTAGTACAAAAACCCTCAAAATTCCACCTTAAAAATGTGAGGTTCGCCTTTAGATCTTTAGGAATTCGGGTATCCATTATTGATACCCAAGATAATTTATACCTTTAACTTTCTCGAGTTAAGGTTCAAATGCAGTCATATGTGTCTATTCCATCGTTACGGATGTGTACGTATGGTCTAGGTCGCCTTTTCTGGAGCATTGATATTGGTATTAAATTATATGAGTGTTCCGGTAGTATATTATATTCTAGAACTTGTTTTTATGATGCATTCTGAGACCGCATAGTAAGTATTATGATTTGCTTGATAAGAGGCACTAGGATTAACCCATGTTTTAAACCTGTAATTGTTATGATGGTCACACCGATCATATAAATATCCCACACCCTTGCCATGTACTCATTTTTTGTGTAGGATACCCCTAGTACAACCCTCTGAGCTTATTCTTTTTCATGGTTTTTGTAATTTTCTAGTGGATTCTAGATTATTAATCAAGAGAATTATTAACCCTTAAACTAATCGTTACACCCAAATCGCCTTAGCCTACTTTGTATGTACTCACCTTTAGTACATTATTGTTTTAACCCAAGTTAATTATTTGAGTATTGCTAAGTCCTTATCCTTGTAAATACAGTTTTGGGACGATTGGGATTCATGGTAGTATTTATTTCGCTAAAGAATGGGGAAGAAAAGTTAAGTCAATACCCTCATATTTTTGTCAAATGATCTCCATGTTAAGTTGATCCGTCTTAAATCGGATCATTAGTTAGATTGTAAATAATTGAGTATGTAAAAGTTCAAGTGTAGGGGTGATCTATAAACCCGCATGATGTATTATATGTTTAAGCAATGGCAGGGCAAAAGTGTACCAAAAAAATGAGAAAAAAAGAAAAGAATCAAAAATATATATAAAAAAGTGAAAAAAATGTACGGGCTGCCATTTGCGTAAGTCTATGTTTATATTAGAGTCAAGAAAAGAAAAAGAAAGAGATTGGTGTAGAGTTTTGTAGAGTTTGTAAGTTTTGTAAAGTTTTTATATTTTGTCCGAGTCTTGGCTTAGCAACCAAACCAACGTGCATTCTTATAAATAATTAGCTAACCCTTCTACTCCAAATTCACCCAAAGCCACCCAAATATATCCCATCCATTTCCGTTTCTGTATATGTTATCTTACACCTACACCCCACAACCTTTTAAAAGACCTCTTAGATAGTAATGAATAATACTTGCGCCTAAGCGGTGGAGGTTTGATCCTTTACCAAGCCTATGGTAATTTATATGCTATGACAGGTAATGAGTGTTGATTTTCTATTTCCCCATTATGTTATAATTTATTATACACCCGAGAGAAAGAGAGAATCCCAAACACTTATGTGAGGTGCTAGTATATACTTTTCGTGCTTTTAATTACGAGGTCTAGAAGGTTGTGTTGTAAAATACTTTTAAAGAGTAGGTTAAATGACCCTCATATTGTTATTGTCTAGGTAGAAAAGCTCATTTGCTTGAGGACAAGCAAATCCCAAGTGTAGGGGTATTTGATGAGGTGTCATTTTATACACTATTTCAGGGTCATTTAACCCCCTAAATCATGCAAATATGCCCAGATTATGTGCTTAATCGTTAGTTTTTAGGTTTTTAGCACTTGGATGGCATTTGGAGGAAATACACGTAACTTGGGCTCATTTGGAAAAGAAACAGATAAGACTACGACTCTACACCAAGAACCATGAAGAATTATTCACTCAAATCCAAGAGACGGCGTCGGAACCATAAAGCGTCGACGTCATGACATTCATGGTGACAACGTCAAAGATTCAGCGGCGGCGTCAGGACGTGGCCAACTTAAAGTGGATCTAGAACCATCTATGTGGCGACGGCGTCAGGAGTACAAAGCGACGCTGTCGCAACGATATCTCTGTATATACAAAACTAATTTTAGGGTTTACGTGTGTAACTTTGTATAACTTTTGGGAGACGAACCCTAGCTTTTGTAGTAGCTTCATAGGTCGTTTTTAGGGCCTCAAAACCCTATTATACTACCTTGGATCCATGTTTTAATTCAAGTAAGGTTATTTATTATTAATCATTCAATATGTCTATGTGTTGTGTGATTGATTTATCTTCTTGCTTTCATTATAACATGCGAGGCTAAACCCTCCCTTTATTTGCTTATGATTGCATGAAAGTCGGATTGTAGATCCTATTACTGTTGCTTCTTGTTGATGAATATACACGTTAGGCTTTAGAAAACCAACTTTTGTTTGTATTGCTGTAGACACGTCTAGGGAAACGCAAGTGTGTAGAAAGGATACCATCGGGTAACAATGTTCATACTACCTTACCCCCTTACATGGTTGATCCCTCTTAAGGTATTTCACATGCATTTAATATACTCTTAGGGGCCTTGTAATAGTCTTCATACTACCTTACTTGTGCGTCACCTTAACAGAATATTAAATAGACGGCGAGTTCGTGTAATCCGTTCATGACCTAGGAAATACTTACACAAATCATCACAAGTGTGACAAGGCAACATGATTAGGAGAAGCAATCTGATAAGTAATGCATGATTAAGTAAATACGTTTAATTATCATAAAGTTATCACCAGTAGAGTAGATATTAGTTAGTTTAGTTATTAGTTAAACAAACCAACCTCTCAAACCATAGATTTACTTGCTTTCATAAAATATAAAAACACAAAAATAATCTTCTCTCAACCCCTAGAATTTTATTAGACCGTGATCAAGCCTTCCCAACCTATTCCCCTAGAGAACAATAACAACCCTCGAGTCTTGACTATACTACTACTACAACGGTTAGGTACTCTGCCTAAGGAGTTGTAAAACTTCTTGTTGAGGTCCTTACGACGACCGCATTAATCTTTCTCCAAAACATGTGGAGGAACAAATCCTATTTTGACTTCACGTGTCCGTCATGTGTTTCACATCCCTCCTGAAAATGGCCTTTATAGTAGCCTTGTTCAGGTCAGCGTTGAACCATATCTAAGATTGACATTCCACACACGCAAAACCTACTTACATCTTAAGTCTGAGGATGAGAGACATAACCACTTGCGAGATTCACTATTGACGCTGATCCATGTAGTGAATACTTATAGGTTGGGTCAGTCCAATGTTCATCCAATGAACAACATATGAGTTTGGCGGTATCATCCATTAATATTAATACTATATGAATATGACCAAAACACTCACATTTGCCTTATTTCAATGATACTCCCACATCATCAACTGACAATGGACGATTTAGAATAAATATATAATTCATGGATTTAAACATGCAAATATAGAACATAGTTGTATAAATGAAGACGATCATACCAGGTATATCAATTCATTTCTTAATACAACTGCTTAACGTTCCATTATCTAAATACTAAAAACAGATCTACATGAGACTACTAGCAGGTCGAAGTTCAATGTTCCTAGCATGATAAACATGTTTGGTATAAGACATTAACTTTGTAAAAGGTACCAACTAAGTTGTCATCTGAGTGAACTTTGAGAATACTTGTTTCAAAACTCACAAGCAGTGTTGAATCATACGATGATTGTCATTTTGTATATGTACGTTCAAGTGCTAATACAATAATACTAGCATCGCCATAATACATTACATAGGTTGTTTGGAGCAAGTAAAATCACCTACTTAAGACAATCTTCTTAATAGCTTCCCAAACTATGAAGTATTCTTATTCTTTACTGAATAGTGCAACAATGCTTTAAATCAAGCATGTCTAGTCAACAGTATTATCATTTATAATGAAATCCTGCTATGACTAGGATTGAGAATCATCTCAATCAAAATAAGCATTAGTGTATAAACTCAACACTAATCTCCTTATTAAAAATCCATAAACGATGAACATGTCTTTAGTCCTTTGCAGGCCATTTAGAACGTTCTTTCAATAGTAGTCTAATGACTTTTACTTAGTTACTATGGTTGTCGGTTCATCTTGCATTCAAGCAAGTGTTACAATTAGTCTAATACATATCATGACATACATAATGAAACCTTTAGCTAAACCAAACGTTTTCATGCATGTGTTCAATCTCATCAGGTGAGATAGAATTTTGAGTCTTGCTCAAAGATGTGTCATATTGTGTTAGACTTATTAATCGCGTATGTTTATCCTAATAAACATGTGTCCCAAGGTTGTATGCTTCATTTCTTATACTTCTTGATAAAAATATTATTCTAAACTAAGTATTGAGATCTAGCTTAGGTGAGATATTATTTCAAATATGTTCACAACATATGAGATATAAGAAAAACAAAACATAATGCTTCGACTAGCTTTAAGGTGTACTCATGAGTTATCTTTGTTTCAATCAAAATCAAATTATTGATTTAAACTTAAGATTCCAGCTCCTATATGCATGCTCTAATCCACACTTGGATTTTTGCAGCTTGCACATTTTCTAAAGATAATTTGGATTCATAAACCCTTTTGATTACATAACGTCCTCGCAAAGGTAATCATTTAAGAAGGAGTTTTGACATCTAATTTCCATATTTCATATTCATGAAATCAAGTATGGTAATTAATATCTTTATTCATTTAATGCATGCAAGGAAAATAAGCTTTAATCATAGTCAATCGCTTGAGTATAAGTAAAACCCTTACCATAAGGCTTGCGTTTAAATGTGTGTATATCTTTGTCCATATTAGTCTTCTCCTAGAAGAACCAATTTAACCTCTCAGTCTTACCGATTGGTGAAAGACCAATCAAATTCCAAAATGATTTTCTTTTATGGACTACATCTCAACATTTATTATGTCGTTAGCTAGTGAATTCAGAAGGTTGTGTAAAAAGAGACTTTCTCTAAAAACAGATGGTCCCACTTGGTTCGTGTAAAAGGAGACTTTCTCTAAATATGCAGCAAGTCGAGCAACAATAAAATTGTTCTCGTTTGGTATGTATAATGTATGCTGACAGTTGTTGACTCTAGTTTACTAATAACACACCTAACGTGATCTCAACAAATTTAGAACTTCAGTTAAGACTTAATGGGAGTCTTCCCATTCCATAACCTGATGTTGTCTTAGTTACCTTCTTGGTTGGAACCATATTGAGTAAACACGTGGCTTTACTCAATTTTGTTAACCTTGATAAGATCAGAGGCAGGGTAGTTAAAGTTATCAAAAATCAAACAATATCAACAGAGTTTGATTTTACACATCAGACATATCATAGCGATGTGGTATTCTATGAGTAATGAGATTATGAGACAGTATCACAATTCCTTAGACAACCTAATACCATTTGGCTCACATACTTGCCAATTTGTTCAAATATAATGGCATTAACAGTAATTTTAAGCCAATTGCATGCTATAACGTAGAAGTCTTAGAGAAGTTCAAGGACTTTATATACATGTCTTAACTAGAAGACATAACACGTTAATTACTAACATTACGTTGTAAGTCTTTGAACAGTTCAATGACTTTATGTACATGTCGTAACAAGAAGACATGACAAGTCAATTGCTTACTTTATAAGTCTTTGAACAGTTCAAGGACCTTATGTTTATGTCCTTACAAGAAGACGCAAGCATATTAAATAAAGTATTATTGAACGTCGACTCTTGGCTTCAACAATCTTTTTAAGTTAATTACATACTTCTTATTGATGTCTTTACAAGAAGACACAATCATATTGGCTAAACCTTTTAGTGAATATGATGAAGTAGGTATTCATTATTTCTTAACACTAGTTCTAAGTAGGGCGACATACATCGAGGTGTATAAGTCCTAGTAGAATATTAGCTTTCTTACCATACAGTTAAGCAAAACCATTAGTCATATTGCTATGTGTTGTACCATGCATACAATTAAGATTTCTCCCTCTTGTGCACGGCACAACATCAAGCATTTATACAAACAAATGAGCATATTATGAGTCAGGTTATGATCCTGAGACTAGTGGGTTATGAGCCTACCACACTTTGGTTTATTTAAATGAATAATATGACAATGTCACAGATATGATATGATTTAAATCAAACTAAAATCACATTTGCATTACAAGTATATATAGAACTTTATTGTTTAATAAGCAATCATCCATAAATATTGTATAGATAACATTTCAGGTATCAACATCAGAAAAGCGACAAGTTATCTAATAGAATAATATGCAATGATTCTTATAAAACTATGATGCTTCATATGTGAAAAGTAATGTATTATTTCAAGACCAACTAGAAATAAAATAGGTTACTTACAAGGTGATAAGCTCATATCTCCCACTAAATTTAGACAACATTACATGTGCATCTATATCAGTAGTAATATGCATTGCTCCTACTGGATAAGACAACATTAAATGTGTGTCTATACCAATGAAGTGCAATTATCAATTTATTTACTTTTATACTCTTTAAATATCTGCACATTATCACTAATGTGAGCCTCATGGACTAGTAAACATGTACTTAGATATTCAAAAAAGTGCATCAAGTTCTACTATATATATGATGGACTAGTCATCAATGCCATTCTTTAACTTGAAAGTTTTGCATGCAATTCCTCCTTCTACATTACCTCAAAGGTGTGTAGAATCTTAGGAAAAATATCGAGTTATGAAAAACTACTAGAAAACATGCTATTAATTTCCTTTCTCTTTCGCGATTTATTGAGATTTCCATTTCAAATAATTAAATTTGAAGACTAATAAAATAACATACTAAATGTGAGGGTAGAGAGAGAATGGGTTAGATGAACACTTAGAGAGAGAAAGTAAACATATAAGAGAAATTTATATTATGTGTGTAAAATGAACAACCAACCACCTCTCCAAAGCATGGAGAGGTGTTTTTATACTTACAATGAACAAGTAGGCTTGGGCTTGCATGAGTTTATCCATGGGCCTTTAACTAACTATGTAAGTTTCCAAAAATTACTTAACGAGCTAATGACTGTTATCTATGGAAGCGACCGACACTTTTGTGTTCCTAATAATCTCCCCCTAAGGGAGGTAGCTCAATTTTATAAAAACTTAAACCTAACATACTATGCTTTATCTTTAGTCTTGAGCTCGTTCAACTTCAATTATTGACTTGTGATTTAATGTAGTGATCATTGACTTTTAGGTTAAGGCTTGTTCCTTAGCTTGTCTTGAATGTGATCTTAAACACCTTGAGATCATCAACCAAGCATAATCTCTTTTCGCCATCTTATGACCTTTGCCATCTTGTGAACTTGTGACTTCTGGACTGACATGCTCATAACTTTCTTGACACATTATCTTGAAAAGCTTTATAATGCATCTCTCTTGAGGTTCTTTAACTTTAATACTTCGTCACTTCGGGAAAGACGTTTGGCATCAGAGTGACAAAAACTTCTTTGAAATTCATTGACTTTAATACTTCGTCACTTTAAGAAAGACGTACGGTATCAGAGTAGCAGAAGTCTTGAAACATGTACTTGAGCTTTCATGATGTCTTTATGTTTGTCGGTCGGGTATGAGCATGTGGCTATGAATCTTGTGAGTCAGCTGGAATCAGGTACCTTTACCTCCATCTTTAAGTAACATGCATTAAAACAGTTAGCAATAAAGCAGGGGGATGAATATGGCTTTGTTATTCGCCCGTGTTTGGTTAGAGTAATCTTCGAATCCGTGAGGATTGACCTATGATCAGGTAGATTCAATTTAATAAGAATCTCCTTGACAGGATTTCCAGCTAAAGTATATAATCTTTCTAACACATTTGTATTAGATTCATCAAACTCAGCATGTTCTCATTATCGGAACGTCTCAAAGCAGACAACACGATAAGAGTGAACTAGTAAGTTCCTATCCACCGATTGAAATAGAAAAATCGATTTGAAAATCAATCGATGTGTCACTTGCTAAAGTGATTTTGTGACACATCGAGAGTGTTAAAGTTCATCATCAATCATCAATTCATAACCTGGAACAAGTTTGTTTCTTATAGAATCGCACCATCGTTTCTTTCCAGTTGCCACAAGTTTCATTCGTATAGAATCGCACAAGTCACCTACCTTGAGCTTGTTTGATGTTGACTCAAGCAGGATTTCCATCTTCATTGTAATTACTTAAGTATCACTCTGATGTTCTAGAAAAATCACAAGGATAATGCGTAGGACTTTATATATATTTCTCGTTATTTACATTGTGTAAGATAGCAAGCATAATTTTGACAAGTGTCCTAATGAGATTTATGGATGATCTCTTTTGGCTCTAGACTCAATAGTGCACTTTGATTTTAGTGATCGGAGGCTGGAGTAGACTGTCACCTTTTTAATATCAACTAACTCGGAGTGAGAAAGTTGATAGAAATGCGTGTAATCTTTGTAAGAAATGAAACAAGAATATGTTGAGAGACCTTGAGTGGCTAGGGAGGGTTGTGCATAGCGTCACTGGGTCAATGACTATCTTCATTGTCAGAAAATAAGTTAGTGTTTATGACAGATTATGTATTGACCTGGTTTCTGCCTAAGTGTATGGAGGGCTTCTTTCTTTTCACCCTTTATCCTTACATTTATTTTTCATTCTTCAACCTCTTCAATGCTTATCGATACTTCATAACTAACACCTTGTTGGGTTTATTCCAGTGTTAGCTCCATCTCAGTCGGCATTATTCCCGATTCTTACTTTTTCTCCTTTTGTATCATACCTAAGGACTTCTACACTATCTAGTGGATATCCCTGGGTAGATCCCTCCGGTTCTGGCTGGATCATGGGATTTGAATGCCTATGCCTAACCACCTTATAACTTCATGAATTTAAGTACATGGTCGGTCTTTTGGGTATTCCATCTCAATCAAAACCAAAATCATTGAAAAATTCAATCAAAGTGTTTGATATAAATATCAAAAGATTTACACTTTGAAAGTTTTTCATCATCACTAAAAGCTCCCCCTTAACATGTGTACCATAATCATAGTACATGCTAAGTGTGGAGTGCATTGAGTCCATTTTATCTGATCACATTTCAATACAAATTAGATTCAGTTTAATCATATTTTCTCCCCTTATCCAAAATGTTAATCACTTGATATTTTGGATATCAATTGATTAAACGTTCGGGGACAAAATGTTACATGATATCTAACAGGAACATTTAAATGCTCCCCTCAATTTTTGAGGGTTTATAAGACAGTGCTGAGTACAATACTTTGAAATTTTTTGAATTTACTAAGAAATTCTTGAAAATTTTGTACTCAAGCACTACTTATTATCACCTTAAAGTCTACACTACATATATACAAATGTCACAAGTTATTTATTATGTACAAGGTTTGACCTGTTATGATGAGAACATCGTATGGTCCTTTGCAGCAGCCGAAAGTCTCCTTCGTACGGTCTTCCACCAACAAATTTCTCCAAACTCCGCATAATCCTCCTTGTCTTTAGTTGTTTGTCAATTGCCTGGATTATAGCTCCTGCTTTGTCTTTGTCACTTTGTCTCCAGATAGTCTGTGGCAGATACTCCATCCGAATTCCCTTTAGACGATCATTAAGAGCAGTCCGAACATCATTGAGTGTACCGTCACTGAACTTGTGTAGTTCATCAATACGCATCAGTCTGTTCTTTTTGTGTTTCTTCAGGTAAATGAAACCTCTGGGATTGGAGTATGCTGAATAAGCTTCCCTTCGTTTAAGATCTGATCTGTACGTATCTGGCTTTATGAGGTTGAGCTCCTTTTGGTAACTTTTGACACCTAATTGAAGATCTTCCACACACCTTTGAATGATAATGCTTCTTGTAAACATTCGCAAGGAGATATTAAAAGCAATGCATTCTTCAACAGCGAGATTTGTCAACTTGCCTTGAATAAGAAGAAGTAGCATGTCTTCGATGTCTTAAATGAGAAGCCTTTTGAAATTGGATTCTTTGAATTTGTGCAGCTTGTCATCATCTCTATGAATAGTGATTTAATTCAGATGCTTGTAATTATGCCATTCGACAATTTCTAGCTTTGTGACAGCAATGATTCTGCGTTTGGAGTAGATATCATGAGCAAATTCCTTGTTAACCATAAATCCATAGAATTATTGTCGTTTTCGCCCCTAATGTGAGATTCCCTAGAGTGCATGTTTGTCATAGCTAACCGGCACTTGACTCCACATTTTGTTAGGGACCAAATCTTCGATCCATTTGATATGCCCGTAATCTGCAGCCTTGGTCTTCATCACTAAAGTTGTATATTTTTGGCTTGAGACACCACCACTTAGATATTTAAAGTCGTTGTTGATTAAGTGATCAAAAGGAATGACTTGCCGACCTCGGGAATTAGGTATTAATGATAGTGGCTTTCGCAGATCATGTGGATATTGTTGGCTTTCAGGGTTGATCCAGTCTAATTGATCAGTGGTTGTCTTGTAGACTTCTTCCAGGAAATATTCAAGTTCTACCAGACTCTTGCATGATCCTTTCATCAGCTCGAATGTTGGACCAACTAATAATTCAGGAGTTAGAGTATCAACTTTAAGCCGGTTCATCACGAATGCTAAAAAGTCAAGGGGAGTGTCCATCAACTCATTAAATGACTCACGCGGATCTTCCATCTGGGCCAAAGAGCTTAGCCATGGTTGAACAGGTCCAAGAGCATCAGGCAAAGTCTTGTTCTAATCATGATCGAGAGTAGGAGGTTTTGCTGGTTTCTGAAACCAATCAGGATGCTGAGAGGTCTCTTCATTAGGTTGATCTTCAGTAACTCATGTTTCGAACTCCTGATGTGCGGGTTCTTCCAAATATTTGGCAGTGTACATTGGCTCCTCTGCTTGAGCAGACTCGCCAGCAGTCTTTTGATGAGATTTGGACCTATTAGTTGACTTGCCAGTTGTCTTGGAGGTCTTTTCCTTTGGTTCATTAGTTGACTCTGGTTCTTTTCTAGCTCTTCTTCTCTTGGACCCCTAGTTTGATCCAGCGAAGGGTTCTTTGTCTTTATCCTCATCATCTCTACGTCTTTTAAACAAAACAGTATCTCCATACGTGTCAAGTATGAGCTAATCACTTTCGTAAGCGTCAACTAGTGTTTTGTAGAGATTCTTTTGTTCATCAGATCTGTGGATTGACTTATTGCTCTCCATCTTGTCTATGAGAATATTCTTCAGCTCTAATTCAGATAGTTTGGCAGCTAAAGCATGAGATGTCTTAGATTCATTAGATGAACAATTCAGAACCTTAGCTTTAAGTTGTTCATTGACAGTCTTC
>BQNB010014637.1:0-74735 GCA_026074375.1 Tanacetum coccineum
GCATTTTGTCACCTAAACAAGTAATAAACAACCTAAAATGTTACAAAAAATATATAATAAGGAAAATAAAGTTTTGAAAAATGACAAATGCGGGATAAGTATTACTTCGACTTTAAAAGTAAAAAACCTACGAAGTGATCCATATGTTCCTTAATTTATTTTTGACTTAATCTAGGATGTCGAAGAATATATATTTCAATATCAAGACAATAACTCAAACACTCCCTTATCAATATATATATGAATTATATATCTTGATGACTTATACAAGTTCGTTAAGTGTTTATACACGTGACAAAGCCATAGTGATGGTTATTTCGACTCTAAAAATTGTTCCTAAGAAACGAACCAAACACCTCTTTATTTTTTTATAACATATTATCTATTGATTCGAAAAGTATATATTTAGGAATGTACGTTTTGATGGGCAATGTATAATTGTTTTAACGTGTTTTTGGCATTAATCAACAATGTATAAACTTTGTTTCAAAAAAAATGAAAAATATGTATATATGTTTATAAAATTTTCGAACCAAAAAAAAATTTTGTGACTCAATTCTAATGAATGTATTGAATTCTTATGACTACGGTTGTAGTTATGGATTTCCTAGCTCTAATCTAAAAATTAAAAGTCACAAAAAATATAGTAATACCCAATTTTGATTAAGAACAAAATTGGATGAAATTGAAAAAGATAAGTGTTAACCTCAATTTATTGAGTCAAACAAGGAAGTTCGGTCACTCTACGATGGAGCTTCGGTCTTTAATTAGTTAATGTTGTAATGGTTTTTGAAAGTTTTTGGCTATGGTGTCCGTTCACAGTGGGTAGGAGAAGAAGATGAAAAAAATGAAGTTTGGGTATATAATTTCGACATAAAAAGGGTTTTGTTTGTTTTTCCAGATAGGCGGTCCTCCTTAATTAATTAAGGGGCCGCCCATTTTATACGGCCGGTCCCCTTAATTTTAAGGGGGCCGCCCTCTGAGAAAAAAAAATTTCTTCGATTTTTGGCCAGTTTTTGTGAGAATGATTATTGACAATTATTAATTAACCCTTTGTTTAATTAAAAAAGTTTCTTTGACCTATTTCGACGAGATAATCAAGACGTTTAATTCGTGAGGTGATTTAAAGATGAGAATTTCTTGCAAGAAGAGGTATTAATTTCTTCAAAAGACAATAGGTATCTTCGATTTTGAGATGAGACGGAATAGATAGCAAAGATAATTGAAATAATAAGACGTAGTTGAAAATTTCAACAAGTTGATTCCGATAGACGTGGATGATGGTTGACACGGATCTAAGGCGATCGTCGAGGTCGAAAGGAATTTGTTTCATCCATAGTGTGTCTATGATCTTCATGCGGACTAATCCTCACTTCTGTGGTTAATTGTTAACCATTAGCTGGCTCTCTCTTGGTATACGTGAGTTATGCTTATGTGGTCATATAAGATTCCATTTTGTAGACGTATAAACAATAATTTACACGAAAGAATAGTTTCATAGTGAACTAATCTCTTCAAAGCTAGAAAACCAACAAATGGTATTTCTAGAGACTATATTATTTTCTAAACTACAACATCATAATCACATAGACATTTACTTATAATCTATATTCTACGAATATGAAAAGTGAGACTTACCTTAGTCTTTAGGATAATATCTTTTAATTGATGGTCTTCTTGGATGTGAAATGATAAGGGTTAAGGTTCCTTGGAACCGTATCATGATTCCTTAATCCGAAAGACAAAGAATGTTTGTAGAGTGCACACTACTACAAAGGTTGTGATGGCTTAGCCATTTGGTCCCCAACGTTTCATGTATCGACAGGTTGTTGTTTCCGAATATGTTTTTGCATTTGATTTCGAAACACATGCTCGGTGAGCAATATTCAATACTGAAGTAAGCTTGGTTGATGAGGGTAATACCATCGGTTTAAGCTTTAACGAACCGACTATCTTCATACTTTCCTCCTCTTTTTTGCAGCAATTTTCTAATTTTTTTGATTTTTTTATACGTCTACGAATCTCGGAGGAGCTGTTTTAGACCTCATTGTGGGTTTAGTAAATCCGACTCCGGGTTTTAAGGAGGGTTTGTAAAAATGTTTTACCACATCATCACTTGCAATAGGAATTTTAGTATTATTTATAAGTATAAATTTTGGGTTTGATTCTATCAATTTTTCTTTCGACTCAACTTCTTGGGCTTTTACAAACTTTACTTGTTTGGTTTCGCTAGGTGATCCTTTGATAAAATTAAAACCTAACCCGGATTTGTCTCCGGAATGTTTTTGAGAACTTATTATTTTCTTAAGTGGATGACTACTATCATTAAATTGATTTAGCCTAGATATTTCTTTTCTAAGCATCTCATTTTCAAGCCTAAGATCTTGACATGTTTTACATTCTTCATTTACTTCCTTACCTTTTTCTAACCTAGATAGTTTATATTTTAATTCTAGTGCTTCATTTTCTAGTTTTATTTTAGCTTGTTTTAAAGTTTTATTTTTAGTCATGACTTTTAGTCCTATTTTTCATAATCTACTATATTCACTATCTAAGTCATTTCCGTCTAATGATGATTGGTCATCACTAAAGTATTCGGTTTTGGAAAGTACCTCATTAGAAGCCATAAGACACTTTTCGACCTTTGTCATTTCCTCTTCATCATCGTTGCTATCACTCCAGGATCCTCCAACAAACGCCTTTTGATCGAGAAGGTCAAGTTCGTCGCATTCGTCTATTCGAATTGATCGAGAAGGTCAAGTTCATCGCATCCGTCAGGAGGAGGAGATTGATGTTCATGATTATCAAATTCTCACTCATGAAATCATACCAACTTTGAAACCTTTAGAGGAAATCATCCGAGAAAATGTCTTTTGTCTAGGGGGTAATCGGGATCATGTTCCTGCGTGTCTTTGTTTTATGCTTTACCGTGTCGTACACTCCAAAAGATTCAACCTTGCCTATTACATGGAAAAACGAATGGAGTGGGTCACTAAGCAAGATAGGTTAATTCTACCCTAGGGTATGCTATTAACCCGTTTGTTTACATTCATCATGAATGAATATCCTGAGTCGAATAACGAGTCCTATGTCTTGCACGATCATGTCATGACTCCTCTTGCCGCTCAACTAGAGCAAAAACCAAGAAGGGATCATGGCATGAGAAGAGGTTCGTTGCATCCCACTTCTATCTTCTCCGCCTTCGAACCAACCATCCTCATCTCATCTCAATGATGATGATGAAACGATGGAACGACCAGGGACCTCGCGTCGCAAGCACTCCTTCCCCCATTCGTTATGTCAATTCCTTAACCAATCAAGTTCCTCATGTTTTTTAAAACCTACCTAATATCGACCATCACCTTGAACCATTTTACACCCGCCAAACTGAAATCATCATCCGTCAAATACAATTACGAGATAAGCATCGTGGTGGAGTAAGGTCAATCAAAAAAAGTCTTAGAAGGTTGTGGAGAAACAGGAAGAAGTGAGCAATGAGGGAAATTGCTGTATGACATTATTATCTATATTATTTGCTAATCTATTATGATTAAGT
This sequence comes from Tanacetum coccineum, assembly GCA_026074375.1. Taxonomy (NCBI): domain Eukaryota; kingdom Viridiplantae; phylum Streptophyta; class Magnoliopsida; order Asterales; family Asteraceae; genus Tanacetum; species Tanacetum coccineum. Next base: position 3,557 of record BQNB010014637.1, read on the forward strand.
GTTTAAATGTATGCTACTTATTAGTAACTAATACTATAGTAAGTTAAAACTTAGCTTGCCATGGATGATCTATTCATTTATCATCCTAAAACCAATGCTTTGCATGGCACCTTATATACTTTTGCTATATATGATATTTATCAATTGCTAACTTTGATCAATTTGCCTACTATATGTTTCCCTCAATAGAACCTTAAGATAATTGATACTGTGAGGTTTAATAATGAGTATTAGAATAAGTTCAAGATAAACTAGAATTGACAAATCAAAAAGGTAAATTTAGAAGGAAAGAAAATAATTGAGCAATTCTGGAAAAAGTTTCTATTTCCAGAAAAAGCCCTCCTAAAATACTAGGCGACCTGCCCTAATATATAAGGACCGCCATCATCGCGTCACTGATTCCTCTACTATGGCCTTTCTGAATTTCTTGCAGTTGACCCACTATCCCATCAGCACAGCTATAATTTCTCCCTGCATTTTTTGACAAACACCTTTGGAATCAAAATCCTTTAAACCCCATGCCTTACTTCTTCAAAATCAATTCTTCCTCCATAAAGTCATGAAATCTCTTCAACATCACATCTTTAATATCACCTCATTCTTACCATGAAATTATTCCACCAATGCTTCCGCATCTACTCTTTTCAATAAAATCAACCAGACCATAATACCCTCCTAAAAATTATTTGTCAACATATCAAGTTATGTAAGATATCACCAACCAACAACATCTCACCTAGCAGCACCCTCGTCATCTTCCAACACTCAAAATGCTCCATCGAAAAACCATATCAATAATCAAACAACATCAAGTCAAGAAAACACATCTTCTTTTTTATCACCTCATTCTACCATGAATTCCACCAATGCTTCCTCATCTAATCTTTTCAAGAAAATCAAACTGACCATAATCCCTCCTAGACAATTATTTGTCAACATATCTAGTGATGGAGATATCACCACCACACCTTCTCCTACAGCAACCTCCTCATCTCCAACTACTCAAAATGCACCATCAAAAACCACATCCACTAATCAAACATCATCAAGTCAAGAAAACACATTTTCTTCCTTTCACTCAAAACTTTAAATTTCACCACCATCTTCACATGAACCAACTTCTCCTCATCACTTAAACCCCTTGCTTGACAACATTTCGGATGTTCCTCCTAGACCTCTAAATCCTCAACCATTTCAAAGTCATCCTTCCTTGGATATCATACTTTCTTTGTCCCCAATCACTCCTCTTGATCATATTCATGACACTCCATCACCACCATCTCAACCACAACCTCAACCACCTATCATGGGTCATCCTCTTTTCTATAACTATCATGACTATCATGGGTCAACTTGCATTTGTTGTTCTCACAACCAAAACCTTTTTTTCACCCTAAGAGATAAGATGAATATCATGTTTACTCATCTTGAATATCTTCTTAGTCCCGCAATCATTTCACACTATCCACCTCCATCTTAAAAATATCTAAATATTTTCATAAACATAAAACCCCAAACCTTTTGCTTAAAAAGTCATTCTCTATGAATCATGAATCATTTAAGACTTACGTAGTATTGTTTCTCTTTATCTTGTATTAGTTTTAGTTTTATCTTGCATGAATGTATTAATTGGATGTGCTAATGTATGAGTTTCTTGTTGGTGGAATGAAACTCTTCTTTATATTTAAATATAATGTGTTAACTTGAAAGATATTTGTCTTGCATTTGTACCTCTAACTTTGTTTTGTAGCAAAAACAATTTTCATAAGATCGATCCCTTGGTGCCCCGAACAAAGGGGAGCATACATCAAGGGGGAGTCTTGATATCGTCGATTTCTTTCTTCCTTCAACAACTCGACGATCATTCTTTTTGAATTAGACAAAAAGGGGGAGAAATGGAACATAACTCATTTAATAATTTGACATCTTTAATTTTATTTAAAATGAGTTTATATTTTGTCATCATCAAAAAGGAGGAGATTGTTAATACAATAAGATTGCCTAAAAAACGTTAATTTATATTTTTCGACCTCACAATGTTTTGATAATAACAAGAAATGTAAAATGTTTTACAATAAAAATAAACGTTTTACAAATTATAAATATAAAAATTTCATTCTAAGATTAGTGGGATCACTTAAGTATGGACAAACAAAATAATAAGCATTATTATTGATCCAGAAAATATTTATTCTTAATCTAGACTTTTAATTCTAAACAAAAGTATTTTCTTTCTCAAAAATACTTTTACAAAATATTTTCTAATTAAAATAAAAAGTTTTATTAAAAACTTAAAATTTGAAATTCAAATTTCCCCCCCAAAACGGAAGCTTCTACACCAGATACAACCTTCCCGCATAAAAAGACAAAAAAAGGAGCGGAGTCTAGGCGGCGACCCCCTTATAGGCTTGACGGCCCCCTTATATATAAGGGACCGCCGGGACCGCCCCTAGAGAGCCGTTGGGATTCCCTGCCTATAAATACTGCTCCATTCCTAGCAGAAAAACATTCCTCATTGCACAAACACCAAAACTCATTCGGTTCCACAAGACACCAAAACGTACTGTTGTCCTTTTTGCAAGAAAAATGGATCTGTCAATGACAGTAAAAATTGTGGATCTGCGTCTTTTTTGCATTTTGTCCAAACTACCACCAAGAAAAAAAATGAACAAACCCAGATTTGCTTCTTCAAAACACTTAGTCTTTTAAACATAAAAACAACAGATTTAAACCATATATGAAACATAAGCATATAACATCAAACGCTGTCATTTTTGTGGCTTTTACACAAGAAAAAGAACACAAAAAATGGATCTGAACAGTAACCGGGACACCATGAACAGTAACGAACATAAACGGTAACCGACATGAACAGTAACCGGACAACAACAAACATGATACGACACACCCCTGTAGCTTTGATGCCAATTGTAGATTATAAATGACATATAATATCAGGGATTAAAACTGATCTGGAGGTTGGATAAAGTGAAATAAATGAATAGCCATTTTATTAGAGTTGAAAGATTAAAAAGATGAGAAGAGTGTATGTGTTAGAGAGAAAACACACACACTTACACTTTTACAAAAGTAAGCTTCACCTATCCATGGAAGTGTGGAGGGGGTATTTATAGTCCTAGTGCCACATAACTATCGTAAATAGTCATTATTAGTCCCTATGTGACACGCTATAAATAAACTAATGTAATTCCGTGTTTGTCACCATATTTTAAGGCTAACAATCTTCCCCCAATATGTGGACACATACGGAATTACTTACAATGTTCCTAACAAGTACAAATACAATTAATTCTCACAATAATATTATTAACTACGTATATTTGACTGTAAGTAATTACGGGGTCCCGTATTCCTCACAGATTTATGAAATGAGACCACGTTTAGTTATTTGACAATGATTTTGAATTGGTTCAGAGATGATTTGTTTTCTAAAATCCTAATAGTGAGCAAATTAAAGGACAATTAAACCTAACTTTAATTACGGGAAATTAAACTTTAACTAAAAACGCAAAACAGGAACCTTAAAGGGTGATTAAAAACCCTAAATTTCCAAAATTAAACTTAAAATGAATTTTTCTATTTTAATAGACTCTAATTGACTAAAAAGTAAGTTTAAAGAAAACTAGAACAAAAACGGAGTTGAATTGAGTTTAAAAACACGAAAAACGTGAACGGAAACGAATCTCGTTCTTTAAAAATTGAAATTTTGCAATTTTAACCCTACGGAAGCAAAACTAATTTTCCTAGAAACTATATGATAAAAGAAAATTTTCTTAAAAAGAGTTATATTTTTTTGATTAATTTTCTTTTTTTTATGAATTTTTAAAGTTTTTAATAAAAATAAATGTTTAAAAATACTAAACTAATTATAAAAATTCTGAAAAAATTATAAAAAGTAGCTTGAACTAAGAGAAATCTAGGAAAAATAAGTTGGGAATCACAGCTTATCGAATAAGCTGTGCAATAAGCTAAAACAGCTTATTGTACAAAAAGGCTAGAATGTATACAAATAATAAATTTTGTAAAACTAGAATGAAAAAGACCCCAGGGCACGTTGGTAGTGAGTGTGTGTTGTGAGGCATTTATAAAAGGTGAGGATGTTGAGGTCGGGGGTTCGAGCCTTGCTCACCCCCGATTTCCATATTCCTTTTTTTAGAAAAACTTTAAAAAAACAAAGTTGTAGAAAAGCTGAAAACAAACACTTTTAATAAAATAAACTTTTTATGAAATTCCCTAAATAAGCTGAAAATCAGCTTAAAAGACAGTAAAAATGCTAAACTTTCTTTTTTAGCTTTTATACAAAACTTAAGAACTTGAAAACATGAAATAAGCTAAACCTAAGACTTAATAAGCTACTTTTATGCTAAACCTAACCTAATAAGCTGATTTGAAAAGAAAATAAGCACAGATTAATAAGCAATAAGCTCCCGAACCCCATGAATGGGTGAGATGATGTAACAAGAAATAATGAAGCTAGGATTGGCTGGAGAGACATTGCCCACTCACCAACAAGCTCATCCTAATTCCAAGAATGCTTTGGACAACTATAAAAAGAAAAAAGAGCACGCGAAATACCAACCCCGTTTTTTTTCTTTTCCTTAGTGTAAAATTTAGTTAAGTTTTCTTAAAAAGTATTGTACTCAGTTTATTTAAAGTTTTATGTTGTAATATCTTCAGTTTTAATAAAAGATAAGAGTTTTTTGTGTTATTGCATTTATCAAAATTTGAAGTGTAGATTAAGGCATCAATTCTGTTTAAACTTGCATAACCATGTGTAAAAGTTGTTAAGCTCAACTTAACATCACTGTTCTAGCCTTTATTTCTTTTAAAAAAGCTAAAAAAATACGAATTTATAAATTAAGGGGGTGTTTGGTTTAGACCCCAAAATGGGTCATATGGGATTTTTAATGGGTTATAACCACTCAGCCAACTTTGGCTGAGTGTGTGGAGTTTAATAAGCCACTTCAATCAAGCTTTTTAGTGTAAAAATAAGTTTTTAAGGGTCCTTCTTTTGCTTTCTGTCAAAGTTTTGTAAGCTACAAAGTGTGAGCTAACCGACTTAAGCTTTGTAGACAGCTTAAGCACACCCTAGTGTGCTTATTTATCAATACTAGCCCCTTTCCAAGAGCCACTTTGTTCTGTTGACCAAGCCAAGTCAAAGTACCTAAATATCATTTCTTTGTAAACCCTTAATTTCAAGCCACAAAATCAGCAACTTTTTCTTAACCCTAATGGCTCAAACTTTGAAAATAAGCTCATTTGCCTCCATTGTTAATCTGTTTGTAGTTGGTTTTGGGTAAAAAGCTCTTAAGTGCTTATTGCATAAGCCTAAAAAAGCCCTTAAGCTCACTGCCTAGGCTCCCCTGGTGCTGAGCATCCAATCTCAACCCCTTTTTCCAGCTTATTTATCCACTAGACCCTAGTATCTTTTACCTTTTTATTGTAGCTTATTAATTGCCCTAAAAGACCCCAAAATCTTATACCTACTCCTTTTAGGTTAGCTAATTTAGGCCTTAAGTATCCATTTTTCTGTTTTTATAATAAGCTGTTAATATAGCTTAAGTAATTTCCACTTATTTTAAGGGCTTATTTTAGAATCTATAGCTTATTTAGGTATCCTCAGCCCATTTATCTGTCACCCCTTTAATATTAGCTATTTAAGTAGCCTTAAGCCCAATAAAAGCAAGAAAAATAAGCCAAAGCTTATTTATCTTCTGCAGCCCCAAAAGCATCTCATTTCTGGCTTACTAGTCATTTTCACTAAGTGTGCTTATTAATAAAATGAATGTGTACTTGAGCCCCTTAACAACTTTGCTTTTATAGCTTTTTGATAATAAGCTGGTTGGACTTGCTTTGTAATCGGGGTCCAACTCAGGGACCATTTGTGTAAATTCCATTTCTATGATTGCCAGAGTTAGTCCCTAGTGTTAATTGCCTAGTTCGGCTCTTGCACCGTTATTCTCATGTCCTTGTCCCTGTTAGTTCCTTTTGTTTTAACAAGCAGTTAACTTAGATAGTTTTATTTAATTTAAATAATTAAATTAGTTTAATTTTATTAGTTTAATTACTTATTATATAAAAACAGAAACATTTTGGGCATTTTTATATTTTTAGAATTGTTGACTTTTTCTTTATTTAATTTCATTTTTTTCAGAATTTTTATAACTTTATTTGTTTGTCTTTTTCTATTTTCTTAGTTTTAATTAGTTATTAATCTTTAAAAATTCATAAAAAAATCCAAAAATAAGAAAAAAAATATTTTTTCTTTTTATAAAATTTTTCTTTTGTCATTGTAGGTGTCTAGGAAAAATAAAAATACAGTGTAGCCTTTATTTTTTATAAAATTCAGTCTTATGACCCGTTTAACCCGTGCGTTTTTACCCGTTTCTTTTCTATTTACGTCAAACGACCTCCGTTTTTTTAAGTTCCTAGTTTTTTTTATTTTCAAATTAAGTTAAGTAGAATTTAATTTTGATTTTTAATTTAATTTAGCATTTATTTTCTTAATTTTTAGTATTTAGGTTTCCCGATACCTGATTCTGTTCCCGTATTTTAGTATAGATTTAATTTTAGGATTTCCCTATAACTAATTTTGTTTCCCGTAGTTTTTAAGATCCCCATTTCCTATATCTGTTTCCCGTAACTCAAGTAAGGTTTTATTTAATTAAATTTATATTAATTATATCAGTGTTACCATCTATCTAAATAATTCCCTCCACATTTCAATTTCTCATCAAACCAGGATTACTTTTTCATAGCATTCCTCGTTGGACATACGACCCGGGAACATCTCTTTCCAAACTTTTTATCATGATTTCTAATCATGTGTATATTATCCTTTTTGTGTAATTTGAACCTTTTGCCTTGGTCCAGGCATTCTGTTAGGATCTGTATTATGACGGGTTGCTATAAAAGTAAGCTATTTGACGAATCACTACCCTTGAGGACAAAGAAGAAGGAAAATTCTCGACAATTAAATAATTAATACGTATATTACCTGTAAGAAAATACCACGTTCGTATTCCTCAAAGATTTCATGAAAATAGAGACCACTGATTGTTATTGGACAATGATTTGAATTGGTTCAGAGATGATTGTTTTCTAAAATCCCTAAAGAGAAAGCCAAATTAAAGGACAATTCAACCTAACCTTTAATAAGCGGGAATTAAACTTTACTAAAAACGCAAAACTATAACTCTAAACGGTGATTAAAAACCCTAAATTTTCCAAACTAAATCCGTAAAATGATATTTTCACTTTAATAGACTCAAAATGAACTAAAAAGTTATTTATAAGAAAACAGAACAAAAACGTAGTTGAAATTAGCTAAAACACGAAAAACTGAAACGAAAACAAATTACTTCTTTAAAAAATGAAATTTGCAATTTTAACCCTACGATAACAAAACTTTTTTTCCCTAGGAAACTATAATGAAAAAAAGAAAATTTTCTAAAAACGAATTAATATTTTTTTGTATTATTTTTCTATTTTTTAAGATTTTTATATGTTTTTATTAAAAAATTAAATGTTAAAAATACAGAAACTAAATATAAAAAACCTGTAAAAATTAAATGTAAAATATCATGAAACTAAGAGAGACCTAGGAAAAATAAGCTTGTTACACAGATTATCGAATAGCTGTGTACATAACTAAACATCTTATTGAACTAAAGTGCTCAAAATGTATATAAAAGATAGATAATGCAAAGGTATAACAGATGAGCTATTGAAGCAAAGTGGTTAGTGTGTGTTAAGGGTGGGACGAGTGTGTGTGAAGGGCTAGGTCGTGGGTTCAAATCCCATGCCTAGCTCTTTTGATATTTTTTTTATTTTTCAAAAATTATAAAAGGAAACTTGTAAAACACCTCAAAACTATCAACTTTTGTAAAAACAACTTTTTAGAAAACAAAAAAAATAAGTTGGAAATTAGCTCTTTAAAAACAAAAAACACTTAAACTTTTTTTTTACTTTTTCAAAACTTAATAAGCTAGAAAAGCTGAAATAAGCTAGGAAATGACCAGATAAGCTACTAGCTACTAATTTCTCTACTAATAAGCTAGACTAAGCTAAAACAAAACAACGAAAGAAAGGCCATAAGCTGATAAGCATCTTTGATAAATCTGCAAACCAAGCAGTCCTAATAGGGATCCAATAGCTTATTTCAATAAGCTATTGGATCCTTATGGGGATATGACTTAAGCAGGCTTAAACTAGAGCTAATAAGCTACATAAAACTGCTTTTGAAATCGAAGTGTTTGGTGAAAAAGCTAAATGAAAATAGCCTAGAAACTCAAAACATATTGAGTTGGTTTTTGGATTTCAAAAATATAAATGGCTTAATTGCCAGCTTAAAACAGATTGCTTAATAAACTAATTTTCAAAAACTAAATGTAAACACCTAAACTATGACCTATAATCTACTTTGATTCTGAAAATTAAAATCTAAAAACTAATTTAGCCTTCTGAAAATTCAACTTGAAAATGGCCTGATGTGAGTTAATACTATTGATGCAGTTTGCATATTTTGAACCAAAACTCAAAATCCAACAATTACAGTCTAAAAACTAGATGACAACCTTTATAAAACTATAATCTAAGAGCAATGAACACAATTCTAATGACAAGAAACTAATTAAGCTAGAAAAATTACTTATACTGCCTCATCCTAATTTTAACAATCTTAACCTAATCCCTAAAAAGACTTGATCTACCAATCTAGCTTATAAATCCAAACTTAAGACAAACTTATTTAATGAAGTTTGAAAACAACAATCCAAGGTCAATTGATCACAAGCTGTTCTAACTGGTGGTTAAAACTGTTGACCAAACACCCTTTAAACTTTTTCATATTCAAGTTAAGCATATGAAATATTCTATGAACAATACTCAATTACCAGATATTAATCAACTAAATTATAAGCTAATTAACAACTAAGAACATTCAAACAAGATAAAAATGACAGAATTAAAGCTATGCTTAATATTTTTGGATTTTTAATGATTTATAAGACAAAATATGGAAAACTAAGATCTACACTACAAAAGCTGAAAACAGATGATCAAACATGTTTCATAAGCATAATAAGACAGAATTAAGCACAAATAAGCAAGTAATAAGCAAAAAATAAGCAAATGCAATTTTTAAGCTAAGAAAATTAAGACAAAAAGAGTAAATTGGAACTTACAAATGCCTTAGCTAAACAAAGGCTTATAAATGCTCAAGGAGCTGTCTACAAGCTCTAGCTTATCACAAGGATAAGCTAGTAAAGGTCCCATAAGCTCTTCCAGGTTAAGCTTATCATCCAAAAGCTTCAGATCCATTAGCATAGGTAATTAACTGATTATATTAGTTTAAGTATATTAGATGCTTGTTATTAGCTCAATCCAAGCTTATAGACTCAGAGAGCTTTTGAAACAGTTAGCAAAAAGCAGTTGGATCTTTAAAAGCTTATAATTAAAAAAACAAATTATGTAAAAGTAAACTTTGATTTCATTAACTAAAAACTGAGTTACAAAACTTTGAAATTGAAATTACAAAAGCTTAATAGCAAATTACATTTAAATGAAAAATTACTTAAGCTACTAAAAACTAAAAAAACAGGAAAAGAAGATGATGTGTGTGAGGCATGAGCTTGTATTTATAGCCTACAAATGATGCTTCTAGGTCTTGAGTCTGTTATACGCTCCCATTCATCCTAGCCCTTCCTTTAATTGCAATAATTGGATCTTAACTCTTGTCCGTTGGATTGATTTTGGAGCACACGGATTTCTAGTATGGCAATCCGTGTGTCAGACCTCTGTGCTTCTTTTGCAAGTGTTTTAGTGCAAAATTCTTGTCATTGGTGTGTTTTCTTGCAATCCACAGTGGCATTCCTTATGGGTTTCAACCAATGAAAGACTCTCATGACGTAAAACTCTGCCATATTACTGCTTGGTACTTGAATTATTCTTCTACACTGTCAATTTTGATTTACCCCTTGTTTTTTGACGCTAGGTTAAACGGAGAAGACAATGAATAGTGGTAAGAAAATTTCCCGCTCATTTTTATAAGGGTGTGTTTGTGTTTGTTTTGACTATCTTTGACCCAGGGTAAAAATTCTTGACTTTTAGGCTTATACAAAAGATTGGGCCTGGGTAAATTGGTTTCGGGCTTGGGTTATGGTTAACAGATTTTGGATTTGGGTTTTATAAAGAGGTTAACGACCGTTATCTTTTATTAATAAAAAGATAACGGTGTTAGGGTTTTAGGGTTATTTTTGAAATATGTTTAACAATGATGGATGTTTTGGGTATTTTTGGGTTTTGTCATTTAGTGAGTTAATTTTTGTTGACCAAGGGTTGACTGGAGATGACTTTTTACCTTTCTTGCTATCAAATCCTCGGCACTTGTACACTCTTTTCTATCTCGTGTCCGTGTTTGTCCGGTTTTGACCGTTTTCTTGTGATTTTTGCTATATCCATACCTACACAATCACAAAGACAAAACAAGCAATATAGAAGCATTTTAAGCACAGTTTTGTCTTTTATGGGTCATTTTTGATATAAAATGAATATGTGTTTTCACACATATCAGTCACCATATTTTAAGGCTAACAGAGTTTAACCAAGGGTTAGGATGAAGAATGATATAGGGTATGAATCTTCTAACTTTCACCAAAAGTAATAAACGAACAAGGCAGCTAAATCACGCATACATGGCCATAAAGACATAATAGACATGCATGACTCGATCACATCCTCATTTGAGTAAAACCTAAGGTTAATGATTAGGAAAGGGAAATAAATTGTTGTTAAATAAAATTCACAAAACAAATAGACTAAGTCCAAACATATAAGGTACAAGTTGGTAGACACTTTTTCCCGACCGTTACCATGATAAAGACACAACTATATACACACGTCTTGATCATAGATCAAAAACAACAACCTAAGTTGGTGTTCCCGTAACGGTCAACTTCCCAATCATCCCATACTTTACATACTTTTACAAGACAAGTGGCGATATCTACCACTTTATACAAACTTTACATCGTTGATTTTTAAGACGTATCAACGGATAATCGATCCTTCGTATAATTCCTTCGGTGTATGCTTTTTATGAAATGATTATCTCCAAACTTTCCTCCTTTTTTTGTTGCGATTTTTCTAATTTTTTTGTTTTTTTAAACATATACATAACTACGAATCTCGGTTTAATTTCACCATCTTCAAGATCATAATCACTCCGGATAATTCCTTCGATAATTCTTCATTCTTCGGACGCATCAATAATTGTGATAGTAGTAAAAATACATGAGTTTTGACTACTTTATACATTCCCACTTGCATGTGCAAATTTCTTCCCAACCGTACTAAAGATAGAAAATGACACTAGACTCGAGAAATACATACTTTACACTTTAAGAAACTAGCAACTGATAAATGGACTTAATCTAACAAGGTATGCTAAGGTGTAACGGTGTAACAAAACAAACAGTTGATGTTATTCCTAAAGAATTGGCTCTATTGGTTTTTCTAGGGGGTATCTTACTCTTATAATGAGAGTAAACAAAGGGTTTATACGAGATTTAACTAACCAATGTAGTTAGTTAATAAAGCAACATATAAAGGCTTTTTTGGGTGTAATCCTAAAAATTTACAAATTTAAACAAGTTACTCCATCTAAAATCCGATAGTACTGCAATCACTTGTGATCTCGAATAGATGATACAATCCAAGTTCTAAAGTCTACAACATCACCGGCACACTCATATTTTGTTGGAAATTTTGGTAAACATTTAGAAATGGGATAAGCTTAAATCCTCCAAATAGCCAATAAGGGTTATTGTTGCCAGGTTATGTAACTAGTAATTTCCACAAAAAATGCTTGAAAAAATATTTAAATTTAAGCATAATTTTAAAGCTTGAGTTTGAAAAATAGGACAAGTTATACCATCTAATCCCATCACACCAACTTGAAGTTATACAACGTCCTTGTTGTATAGATAAAACAGTAAAAACAAGTTAAAAAAATTATAATGAAAACTCCCCCTTGATATTTTTTGCTCGTAATTCTCCAAGTTGAGTTTATAAGCTAAAATGTGTTAAACAACCGTCTTGAGATTTCAAGTCTCCAACACTTTGAGATTTCCAGATTGTAGATACTTTACCAACTTTGTCGATTTCTTTTTAGCGAGGTCTTGTGCAAAATATAGGAAAAACATGCAAAATTCTATCTCGGTACCTACGGTTAATAAATAAACTAAACAAACTATACATGAGACCAATACGCCGTATCTATAAACTGGAATACGCCGTATTGAGAAACCTATAAAAAGTATCTAGATACGGGTCAGTCTGTTGAATACGCCGTATCATATTCATGAATACGCCGTATAGACAAAACTGACAATAATGTTTAAAGTGCATAAAAGTAAAGGACGGATAATGTCTAGACATTCAATACGCCATATGGTATGGATCAGATACGCCGTATTGATGTCTGGGAAGACGAGCTCTATAAAAATACATAACAATCCAGTGTAAACTGCCCCGAGAAGCACTTTGTTTCAGCTAGTCTTTAAGTAGACTTTTTCTTCTAGCTTCCCTCCACATTGTCGCGTCACCATTCCATCTGTTGTTCCTTTTTTCTGAAAAATTTATTGGTAGATTTTAAGACATAACATTGTTTGTTTCTTTCCCCAACCATATATACACATCTTTTTATACAATGATTCTTCATTAGGTCCTATAAATATGTATATATCTTCAAACTTACTCGCTTTGCATACCCTTTTATTAGGTGGCTCGCATCATATCTTTTTGTCATTTTTTACTGCTTCATTTGTCCCTCACTTCATTCCTTTCTTCTATGTCATGTCCCTCATGGTCTATGAAGAATGAATTAGTAGCATGTGAGGTGTTGCCATATCAAATTCCTTCCATTCTATATTATTTAAAATGGTTCTATCCAATCATCTTTACCTCCCACTTCCATCATCCAAGAGTGAATAATAACGTTTTAGTCCTTCCATCCACTTTCAAATTGGTTTTCGAAGATAATTTACTCGTGATAATGATGTTTTTCCGTCATGTAGTACTCATATGTGTTTTTTTGTTCCGTGAAAAAGACGTATTAGGAACGTTCTTGTGTGTAAAAATGTGGCAACTGCTTTGGCCCACAAAAAAATGGTGCATAAGCATAAAGCAACATGGTGCGAGCACCTCTACTAATGTTCGGTTTCATCTTATGACAACAATATTCTGTTCTGTGTAACCGCGCCACAAAAGGTATTGAATAGAGATACCGACATCTTCATAATAGCTACACAGAGTTTGATTGACAAATTATGTTCCATTATCTGTACGAATATTCCTGACAGTTGCATTTAGGCGAACTGGTATTATTTTAAGAATTTGATGATAAACTTAGTTGCTTCATCTTTTGATCTTAACGAAACTTGAGTTTGTTGTGTGGTTGTAATTTATGTTTCAAGTTTTAAATTTATATTTTGATAACTTTACCAAAAACAACACTTTAACGGGTAGTGTACCCTGTCAGATGGGAGTTTCGTGGTAAGTAGGGTGTCGATCACTAAGAGTGAGATACAATCTTTTACTTTATTAATATTTTGATTATCTAAACTAAGTTAATTCTATTCTATGTTAAACCTATGCTAAACCTATGTTAATCCTAAATCTAACGGTATGGGGGTATTTTCCTACAACACCAGCCTGAAAGACTGACATGGGTTTTATGGTGACGAAAATCAACATTAAGATACTAAAGCACACGCAAGTTAATTAATAAAATAAAGAGCGTCTAGCCAAATATAAGAAAAATGAATTAACCATTATTAATCAAAAAATTAGAATGTTGGTTGTTTATTTAGTGCAATGATTACTATATCAAGCGGTATATCATCTAGAACTTAGCGAAACTTCTCTTCCTAAGACTTAGAATAACAAGAATTCCATCCCAATTAAACGTATCCGCATAAATCATGCTTATTTGCTGATTATAATCTATCTTAGTGATTAAAGCCATGTGAAACTTGTTAAATTATAGCTCATAAAGACTTTCCTCACTACTGCTTAAATCAATTCATACTCTAGTAGTCCACTAAAACAAATTCTTACCAATTAATTGTGAACGTACTCTTGATCCTAAGGATCACCTACCGTCCAACAAAGCTCCGCAATATAAGGCACCCATAGGTTATTATATTGAACTATTGGTCAAGATTACTTTTTGTCCTTATCACTATATCCAGTTGAATATAGTCAATACAAAAGCCAAGTAAACCAATATATACCCTACGTCTTTATATAATCAAAAACAACAACCTTAGTTGGCATTCCCGTAACGGTCAACTTCCCAATCATCCCATACTTTACGAATACTTTTAAACCCAATGTATATCTATCACTTATACAAAACTTTCATCGTTTACTTTTAAAGACGTATCAACGAATAATCTGATCTTTGATAAATTTCCTTCGGTTAAAGCTTTTGAACAACGATTTATCTTCAAAACTTTCCTACCTCTTTTTTTGCGATTTTTCTAATTTTTTTGTTTTTTTTTCAAAACATATACATAACTATGAAACTCGGTGTAATTTTACCATCTTCACGATCATAATAATTCTGGATAAATCCTTCGATAATTCTTCATTCTTCGGAAGTACCAATAATTGTGATGGTAGTAAAAATACATGAGTTTTGACTACTTTAAAAAAAAAAAAAAAAAAAAAAAAACATTCCCATTTGCAATGTGCAAATTTCTTCCCAATCGTACCAAAATAGAAAATTAACCACAAGACACAGACATACATACTTTACACTTTAAGCTAACTAGCAACTATAAAATAGACTTAATCTATAACCGGGTAGGAACAACGGAGTGAAAGTGTAAACGACAAACAAACAATTTGTGTTATTCCCTAAAGGATTTGGCTCTATATGTTTTTCTAAAGTACTTCTCTTAAGATGAGAGTAAACAAAAGGTTTATACGAATTTAACTAACCATTGTATTATTTAATAAAACAACATATTAAAGCTTTTTGGTGTAATCCAAAATTTAACCAATTTAAACAATTTATTACCCATCTAAATCCATAGTAAACTCATCTCTAAAATCTCCGAATAGAAAACCAAGCCAATTCTAAAGTCTACAAAACATCACCTCGGCACACTCATATTTTTTGTAAATTTGGGTAAACATTGGAAATGGATAGGTTTACATACTCAAAATAATGCTAAAGAGATAAATTGTGTGCAGTTATGTACTATAATTTCACATAAGTATGCTTGAAAAAAAAGTTTAAATTTAAGCATATTAAAGCAATTAATGTGAAAAAATAGACAATTATACATTTCTAATTCCCCATCTTCCCTCCCCCACTTGAATTATACTACTCTCTTGTTTATAGATAAAACATAAAAACCGGAATTTTAAAAAAAGAATTAAGAAGAGAAACTCCCCTGATATTTTTGCTCGTTAGATTCTCAAATTGAGTTTATGACAAAAAAGTTTTTGGATCAGTCGTCATGAGAATTTCAAGACTCGAACCCTTCGAGATTTCAAGATTTGTAGATACATTACCAAGCTTTGTCAATTTCTTTGCAGTGCGGTCCTTTTGCCAAATATTATGAAAAAAACATGAAATATTCTATCTCGGAACCTACTGTTAATGTAATAAATAAACTGTACATGAGACCAAAAATGCCGTATCCAGTAACAGAAATACCCGTATTGAGAAACCTGTAAACAAAGTATCTTAATACAGGCCATCTGTGAATACACGTATCATAGCCATGAAAACTCCGTATAGAATAAACGGTCAAAAATGTTAAAAGTCATAAAAATAGAGGACTTATAACGACCCAACCATCCAATAACGCCGTATGTAATGGAGCGGAACCGTGGCCATATTGATGTCAGGGAAGTACTACTCGAGACGCGGCGCGAACACAGAATAGCAACACAGAAGATCGCGGGTATGTCTCCCGTGAAGCACTTTTTGTTTCAGGCTAGTCTTAAGTAGACTTTTTTCTTCCAGCTTCCTTCACATTCGTTCGCGTCACCTTCCATCCGTTTCCTTTTTTTTGAAAAAATTCTATGGTAAAATTTTGAGACATACAATCTTCGTATACACACATATATGCCAACGAGTACATTACATATTGCGGCCTCGATCTTTTTATAGCAATGTATTCTTTCTTTAGACTGGTGACACACACATGAATATTTTATATGTGGCGTTCAGATCACACATCTATGGCTTTGCATACCCTTTATTAAGTTGCCATCAATTCTATTGTCATTTTTACGCTTTTTATATGTCTCAAGCTCGTTCCCGTTCTTCAATGTCATGTTCGTCTTGGCTTTGAAGAAGGAATCCAGTAGCAGTGTTGATGTGGTTTCCATAGTCATATTCCTTCCATTCTATATTATTTAAAATGTTGCTATCCAATCGTATTTTATTCCAACTTCCATTCATCTAAGAGTGGAATAATGCCTTTTTAGTCCTTCCATCCACTTTCATATGGTGTTCGAATGATGAATTTACTAGTGATTTGATGTTTTTCATCATGCAGTCAGCTCATTGGTTTTTTTTTTTCCATATGAAGATGTATAGTGACCGTTTTGTTGTAAGAAGTTGTGTCAACTGCTTCGGGCCCACAGAAAAAAAGGTGCATATAAGCATAAAATCAACATGGTGCGAGCACCTCTACAAAGTCGGTTCGTCTTCGATAACACCATTCTAGTTGTGGATTACTCGCCCACAAATGTTTGATGCAAGATACCGACATCTTCTAATAGATAACCAAAGTTTGATTGACAAATTATTCCATTATCCCTTGTTTAAACGAATATTCGTACAGTTACATTTAGCTTATAATTTTAAAGAATTGATGATTAACTCAGTGCTTCATCTTTTGATCTAAAGAACTAGAGGTGCTGTTGTGTGTTGAAATTTAGTTTCAAGTTTTTTAAATTTATAATTTGCTGACTTAACCAAAGACAACACTTTGAACCGGCATGTACCATGCAGATGGAGTTTCATGGTAAGTAAGGTGTCATTATTACATAGAGCGCCTTGAAACAATCTTTCAATTTATTAATATTTTGGTTATCTGAACTAAGTTAAATCTATTCCATGTTAAACCTATGTTAATCCTAAATCTAACGGATAAGGGGGTTTTCAGCCTGAGAGACTGGAACGGGTTATGTGGTGACTAAAATCAACTTAAGATACTAAAACACACACAAGTTAATTAACAAAACATAAAAGACCGATCTAGCCAAATATAAGAAAACTGTATTAACCATTATTAATCAAATTAGAACGTTGGTTGTTTATTAAAATGAATGCAATGCAATACATACTCAAGGCGGCATATCATTCTTAAAACTTAGGCGTTACTTCTTCCTAAGACCTAGATATGAAAATTTTTGTCACAATTAAATGCATCCGCATAAAGCATCCTTATTTGCTGATTATAATCTATCTTAGGGATTAAAGCAATTATGATCTTGTTAAACCCTAGCTCATAGAGACTTTACCCACTTACTGCTTAAAGGCAATTCATACACTAGTAGTCCACTAACCAAGTCTTTACCAATTAATTAAGAACGTATTCGTTAATCCCAAGGGTCACCTGCCGGTCCAACTAAGCTTACAATTTAAAGGCGAATATAGGTTTTTATTTTTGATCCTATTGGTCTAGATGTATTAATCACTATATGGAGAGGCCCGTTCCGCGGCATCTATATTACTTGGTTCGTTATCACTAGAACCAGTTGAATGATATCCATACAACAGTACTAAACATGTATAAACTGATCAACATAAACAAGTCAACACGATAAATTAAGTAATCGAATAAACAAACCCAACAGTCATATCTTCCATAATAATGGCTAAAAAACCCACAAGATATTAGCCTACTACGTCATAATAATCCAAAAGTAATAATTTGAGCCAAGTAAACTAAAAAAAAATAAACCGAGTTAACAAGATGATACCAAAAACTAAACGATTACAAAAGTATAGGAGATTACGAAGTTTGTTTCTATTGGATCCCAATGATAGATCTATCTAGCATGTAGGGGATTGCTAACTTTTTTAACACTTATAACAATACTAGAAACAATGACTAAAAAACAATATAATTTATACGTAATCAATACTTAAATTGCAAAGAAAACACAATTACACTAATTAGTATATGTGATATAATCTCCAAAGGGTTACAGATTTTCTAACTATTGGATCACACCTTTTTAATATCTATGCCTGCATACGTACCCCTTTTTTACCACCAAGATCCCTAAATGAGCTTTTCAAAAACGCGTCTAGAGATCATACATATCTATTCCTAACATTTCTCATGCATATCTCTAACTCTAACTAACATTCTTGATAAGCAGACTTAACTAAACATAAACAGTATTAACTATACTACCAGTATTAACATCTTTATACTGGCAGACTTAACTACATACTATCAGAACTAACATACACACTACCAGAACTAACTAATACCATCAGCATTAACTTCATAATCATAATATATCCTAACAATCCTCCCCTAACTTGATATTTATCTATGTTAATCATCAAGTTTCTTGGATTGGTCTTCACTGCTACTGAGAATTCTTTCAAACACCATTATTTTCAAGGTAGCGTCTTCTTGCTTTTCTATCAACTTCAATAACTGATAGCATTCTTCATTCTGTTTCCCTCCTTGAAGCTTTATATCCAGCATAGCTTGACAAGCATCAGATGATAAAAGATACTTCCTTTCTGTCACATATAAATAACAGCTGCTTCCAATGTCAAACAATGTCCAATGTAGGTATAGGATTATGTGGCACTGATTAAAGGTAATGTCACACTCCTCAATGAATCATAAATCACCTCCAATTCAACATCGTTTTGGCTTAATTGTGTAAATCTCCAATAGCATCTTTACTAAGAATTGTTCAAACATAATTCTTGTATCACTCCAAAGTACTCTGTCATAAACATCCTCAGGTCTATTTTCTCCATACTTCTGCATTACCAACCTGTACAACTCTGTAAGATCATCTCTTGTGATATCTTTAAGCATAGATCCAAACTCATTAAATTGTATCACTTCCATTTGCTCCTTAATTATCTGAAATATACTTCATGAACCTTTTGAAATTTCTTCTAATTAACCACACTGAGGAGATTAGTAGTCACAAGTATAGTCCCAATTGCATCCATGTCTTCCTTCTTTCATCTCCCGAATCCTCCTGTGTACCTATCAACATTCAAATCCTTTTCTTTCTTTGGTCTCACCTTCTCTTTTGGAAGTTTAGTTACTTTTCAACTTCTTTGCTTCTTCTTTTGGAACTCTTGTTTTCTCTAGTTTTCTCTTCTGTGGACCGAACATCTTTAGCATCAACTTTTCTTGTAACTCAGCAAATCTTAAATCATCAACAGTCTTTTGTTTCTTTGAAGTCCCTGTCTGAAGCTCTTCACTGTATCTTTTCATTCTTGCCTTTGTAGCTTCAAGACCCATAGGAACAAATGTGTCAAACTGATTTACCAACTTGTCAAACTTCTTCTTAATCTCTTCAAAGGTTAACTTCTTTAATGGAGAAAGATTCCATGTTCCTTTATTCTTCAAATAATTTAACATGTAAGTCCTCAGTTGTGTCTGAGTCATGGGCTTACTTCTCTTTGCCTTAGACCTTTTCTTCCTGTAAATATTTCTTTCTCTAATTTTATCTTATCCGACCAACTTTTTTTATGCAGAAATCTTCTTCAGACAGACCTTCTCCTTTCATATTCTTGACCAACTCTACATTTGCTTTAAGCTTAGGTCTAATAATATCCCAATCTTCCTCAGTATAGTATTGAGCTTCAAATTGAACTTGAGCCATTCTTTGTTTTTGTTGATCAGTCATTTCTATCTCTTCCTCCATTCTTTTAGCAATCATCTCATCTGTATAAATCTGTTATGCAACTTCTGCATCCAATTGAGCTTGCAACCTGGACAGCCCTTTCAAAATCCACCTTTTCTCTTTCTAGCTGCTTTTATTCCTTTTTACAGTCTAACATTCTTTCTTTTCAACTATCTTTTGCTTTTTCTTTCCTCTGAGCATTATCTGGTGTGCTACCAGTATTAACTTTTGTGCTACCAGTATTAACTTCTTCAAACTTAGTTCTTTCTTTTGCTGTATTGAAGTAATCCGTACCAGTATCAACAGACCTCCTGGTCATGCCCTTTGTATGTACTTACATCTCCAGAAGCAACCCATTTTAGAGTTTTAGCTGCATCTAGAAGTGTAGGACTGATATCCTGCTCTTGTGCCTCCCTTGAATTTGAAGGAGTAATAAAATCTTCAGATCTATCATCCTGACTTTTCCTCCCCTGTTTGGAAGAATTCTCTGCCTCTTCTCCCTCTGATTCTGAAAGAACTACCTTCTTTGATTTCCTCTTTAGAGAAACTTCAAGTGTCTTCACTATGTTCACCAAAGTTTGAACTGCATCCCCAAAGGTCTGTTTTGTCTTTGTCAGCTCCTTCTCTAATGAATCAATCCGTAACACCAATTTAGGTACCAGTTTTATCAATTCCTTTAGTTGCACACTACCTCAGCACTCCTTGATGTGTTTGCACTTTCAGGTAGAGGTGCATCCATGGGACCTGAGAGGAGACTCATGATGTTACCACTGTCAACCCTAGCGATCTAATCAAGCGTAGTAGTGCTCTCTTTTAGCATCAACTTCCACACTATGTTTGTTTTCCATCATCTGCTACAGGGTTAAGTAGATACCTGAGACTGAGGAATCTTAGGTTCCTGTGTGTCAGTAATCCTAGTTGGTGCTGAAATAGATGGTTCAGTAAGAGGGGGAATAGGTGTTTGTGATGTAGATGGGATAGAGATAGTAGGTATGGGTTGGGAGCCACTGGATTGTTGATCCCTCACTTTGAGCTGGTGCTAGCATAGCAGGCAGCAATGGTACATGATTTCCTTTAAAACCTCTTTTCATATTTCCAAAAATCTTTTTAGTTAAAACTGGGGCAATATGTTATCCTGTATTCGTAGTACGTATTCCCAAAATCATTTGCAAAAATCTTGAATACATTAAAATTTTAAATTTGCTATCCAAGTTGTTCACCATAGCATTAAAAATTAATTTTGAAAAATTATAAATTCTATTACTAGACAGACAAATCAAAGCAGTAGCAATATTACTACTAAATTGATCTCATCCACCAAACTTTGGGCTTATACAATTAAATTGTAGGATCAGAACTTCCATTGTGGGGTAAAATGCTTTTTCCCAAAAAGGTAAGTTGCCATCTGACACACACCTCATTTGTGTCCAGTGAGTCCTAATGAAATTTTAGCATCTGTAACATTTGTAAAACCTTTGCATCTACCAATTGGAAGTGAACATCAAAAAATGCCTTAGTGATAGTTATATGCCTTACTTCTATAGTTGATAATAGATTCTTGATTTCATTACAATTGTGCTGACATAGCATTTGGCCAAACTGTTGACTAGGGAATCATAGATAGTTGGAATGTGAGTCAAAGCATAACCTGAGATGAGTGCTTTATAAAATCACTATCCTCAGGAAATCATCACTTCCATTTGGTTTCTTGAGAAAAGCAACCATGTTGTGCTTATCCGAGTACTTCAAATTTTCCATTTTGAATGTTTGAGAAGCAATAGTTGTGAATAATGCAATTTTAATTCTGGGTTTAGTGTCGTGGAGTATCAAGGTGCTGGTAAGAGATGAAAATTGAAATTATAGGGTCATTTTATACAAGTAAAAAACCCAAGAATCTGCGAATTAACGGCCGTAAAAATCTCCAACGGTAATATTTGAATAGAAAAAGTCAATTTTCCCTCAACCAGCACTAACTTTAACCTAGCAGAATTAATATTAGCCTACCAGACTTAAGCTGTGGTCAACCAGTATTAATAATGATAGTTCAGAATTAACTTTTACTTACCAAAATTAAGTATTGCCTAGCAGAATTAACTCTTTCTCCAATAATTATACATCAATGTGCCTCTATTCATCACAAACACACTAGACTTAAGACTAGCTAAACATTGAAGGAATCATGAGGAATCCACATTCATGCTTAAACCCATGAATAGAAGAAACAACTATACCATACCAGAAATACCATATTAACTTTTTACCTTCCAGAATTAAGTAATAATCTATCAGAATAATACTCTTTCTTAATAATTATCACATCAATGCTCCACAATTCATCAAAAACACCTAGACTTAAACTAACTATACTTTTGAGAATTCATGAGGATCCACATTCATGTATAACCCATGAATAGAAGCAAAATCTACTAAACATACCAAATACCAGCATTAACCCATAAAGCCCAAAGTTTTCCTACCTTTTACACTAAGAGAGAGATATTTTCAAGAGAAATTAGGTTCCGGTCAGGAATTCCAAAGGAAACCATTTTCACCAGTGGGAACAATCCTCGGACCCGTGCATGAGTTTCTAAAGAATACCCTAATCCCTAAGACTCTCTTAACTTCTAATTCTTACAACCAAATGTGAGAAAGTTCATCATCATCACAAACAGCATTCATCAAAACTTTCAAAATCCAACGCTGTTATCTGAAAAAGTTAGTCTAAAGCCAAGAAAAGACAATGCATGTAATTTTTCTCATGGCAGAATTTAACCTTGACTAACAAATCGAACTACCAGAATTAATATTCTCACTACAGAATTAATATTCAAACTACAGAATTAAATCCCTCAAACTACCAAAATAATCCTCTAACTAGCATGTCCAAAACTATACACAACAAAGAGACTTCGTCAACCTCCCTTAATTTCAGCAGCTATAGATTGAGCAACCCAATGCTTACCACCAAAAAGTTAAATCTTAGACCATCAAAATCCTTGGTCAGAAGATCAGCTACATTATCATCAGTATGTATCTTTAGCACCTGAATGAGC
Organism: Tanacetum coccineum; assembly: GCA_026074375.1. Lineage (NCBI taxonomy): Eukaryota > Viridiplantae > Streptophyta > Magnoliopsida > Asterales > Asteraceae > Tanacetum > Tanacetum coccineum. The sequence continues at coordinate 26,554 of BQNB010014637.1, forward strand.
TTCTTCTCAATGAACAGACTCTAAAAAAATGGTGCTTATCTCAATGTCCCTTGTCCTTTGAATGGTAAACCTGGATAACTTGACAATAACTTTATGGTGCTTTCATTATCCATGATAGATCGTGTTCATAAAGTGAACCCATAATCCAAGTCATTTTTATTTAAATCCACAATACTGCCTACAAGGCAGTGTAGCATCAGCAACTACTCTGCTCAGTTAGAGGATAGCCACAATAGTCCTGTTTCTTTTGCAATGCCAACTGGATATACCAACCCGCGTTGCCTAAGAAAAGCAATTTACATTATCAGAACCTCCCAGGACTTCAAATAGTCCCAACACAGAAACCACCATGCAACAAAACAAGAAGCCTAATGTTTCTGTAAATTTGTCTACGGAACAAGAACCAGACCCATGCCAACTGAATCTCGCAAACCTATCCAAAGAAGCCACACTTAACGGAACCATCGTATCTTGCCCATTAAAATTTGAACGCGAGAGAGCATCATACACAATAGGACGTTGAATTTTGTTGATCATAAATCAGGTTGTGATCCGTTCTTTTAAGTCTGTGAATACCACAACCCCTCAGGGCCAAGACAATAGTGTTAATCATGCCTAGAAAGGATTGGAAAGCAACCCAGAAATCATAAATGTGAAACACTACTAAGTACAGCTTTGGAGACCAACCTGGAAAGGTTGTTGGTAGTGTTAACCCGCAGTGGAAAAACCTACTGGACAACATTTCGTGTTGTATGATATATGTCCCTTTAACTAGGATAATGGAACCCATTTTTGAGCCTTTAGACTACCCGAGCGGATTTCTAGTTTCCAAAATTTTCTATTATCCTAGGTTTCCCAGATTTCAAACTTTAGTGATCAGAAAGCTGGTTCCCAGGAAGATATTCAGGTATTTTTTGAATACTAAAGCATTGCATCCTTTGTATATTATAAATATTTAATTTTAAAAAAATACAAAAAAAATTAGAATAATGGGCTTGCATTATTTCAGACGTAACCCGGTCTTAACCTAGAGAAATTAATGTACCTTTCAGTGCATTAATATCTTCCACAGACGAAGATGTTGTCTAAGAACCGAACAATTTTTCTAATAAACAAATTTGTTTTATCAAACATGTTCGAGTCACCATACAGTTACAATAAATCCTCTTAGGTTAAACCGGGTTACAGTCTGCTATAACTGCATGCCATCTATCTAATTTTTTTTTATTTTTTAAAATGAAATATATACTAATATAAACAAAGGATGCAATGCTTTTAGTAATCAAAAATACCATATATCTCTTGTAACCAGCGCTTTCCGATCACTAAGTTTGCAAACAGGGAACCTAGAGATTCATATAAACTTGGAACTAGAACAAACGCTCGGGGTCAGTTCTAAAGGCTCAACTATGGTTTCCATATCCCTAGTAAAGGACATATATCAATACAACACGAAATGTCGTCCATAGTTTTCCCACTGAGGCTTAACACTACCAACAACCTTTCTAGTTGGTCTCCAAGCTGTCTTAGTAGTGTTCACATTATGATTCCTGGTTGCTTTCCAAACCTGCTTAGTATGATTCACACTATGTTTGGCCTGGGGGGTTTTGGTATTCACAGACTTCAAAGAACGAATCACAAACTGATTATGATCAACAACATTCAACTTCCTATTGTGATCTGCTGCTCTCCTCGCGTTCACACTTGTACTGGGCAAGATACGATGGTTCCGAGTGTGGCTCTTTGGCATAGGTTTGCGAGATTCAGTGGCAGGTTTGGTTCTTGTAGACAGATTCACAGGAACCTTAGGCTTCATGTTTTGTTGCACTTGTGGTTTCTGTGTGGGTCTATTTGAAGTCCTGGGGGGTTCTTGAAAAGTAACTTGCTTTTTCTTAGGCAACGGGGTTGGTTTTACCCAGTTGGCTCTTTTTGGAGGTGGAATGTACTTTGAACTGTTGGTATACATCCCTGAAGCAAGTACTTTGGGTTTCTCAAAGGCTGTAGATCCAATAGTCTTTTTGCCACTCAACTCAGCTTTCAGTTTGGCATTCTCAGCAGTTAAGGCATTAATCTTTGTGGTGAATGTAGAACGTGAGTAAGCATTAGATTTCGACAGTTCTTTATAATGTCGTTTCAGATTCACATTCTCTGCCTTAAATCCATCATTCTGAATCCTAACTGAAGTGATCGCATCTTTCAACTGAGTAACAAGTATGTAGAACGTGAAATAAAGCATTGAAAAGCTTAGAGTTCTAGATGACCTTAGAAGAGCAAGATGATGAAGAAAACTAATCAAAACTCCAAATGAAACCCTAGTGAAAGAAACTCTAATCTTTCTTGTTTAAACCTTTGCTAGAAATATAACCCAAGCTTCCAATATACTTCCAAATACCTTAGATAATACCATAGATCACTTGTATGCTTGTTAGAAAGAAAAATTATGATTTGTTCTTGGTTTTTAGGGTGTGTCATGGGTAGGGAGAGGAGAAACAAATAGACATGTTTTAGTTTGCTAGTGAATAAAGTATAAATGAATGCATACTAGTGTACTACTCCTTATATATACAAGATGTGGTCAAAATTACTATTAGGAAAGTCCAAGGTCATGATATAGTGAGATAGGAGGGGGATCAGTTACACCAAGAGAAAAACAAAGAAGAATGTTGGTAAAATAGATCAAGTGTTCTAGATAGCTAGGAGGTCCTTAAGAGAAAATTTGGTGTGCTCTTGGTCTTGTGTTTTCCGTGAATTAGGGAGAGGGAAAAGACAAGATTTGTGTCTTGATAATTTTAAAAAAATAAAAGGGTAAATACTTAAGTATAATATGTAAGATAGGTATATAGTAACTTTCAGGTAAGATGCCCCAAATGTATTTATTGGTACTTCATGGGTCCGAAATTGTTACGATCGTATATCCTTTGCATATGTTGCATTTGATTTGGATACGTAAAAGGTGGACAACTTCCCCATGGAGCATAGTTTAGTTGTTGGGGATTATTCCACATGGTGGGATATGCATTAGAGTAGTTTTGACTATTTTGATCTCTCCTAGGTTGTGATGTTTTAGGCCGAGGACGAGAACTGTTATTTCTTTTTGGTGGTGGAGTTTTTGACCTAACTACAGGTTTGATAAATCCAACTCCGGGTTTTAAAGATGGTTTATAAAAACTTTTCACTTCATCATCACTTGCAACGGGAACTTTGAAAATTGTATTAACAATTAAAATGTTTGGGTATCGGACTTGAATTTAATTCGATGGATTTTTCTTTAATAGACTTGGGTTCAATATCTTGTGATTTTACAAAATTTATTTGTTTAGTTCCACTTGTTGATGCTTCGGCTGAATTAAATCCTAGACCCGATTTGTCTTCGGGTGGTTTTTGAAAACTTAGTATTTTCTTAAGCGATTGAGTGCTATTATTAAATTGATTTAGCTATTTCCTCCTTAAGTTTTTCGTTTTTATTGTTAATATTTTGACATGTTTTACATCCAAGATTAACTACTTTGTTTTTCTCTAATCGAGACACTTTTTCTTTTAATTCGATAACGTCATTTTTTAGCCAATTTTTAATTAGTTTTAGTGACTTATTTTTAGACATAACTTTTAGACCTAATTTGCATAATCGATTATATTCACTATCTAAGTCTAATTCATCTATTGACGATAAATCATCACTATAAAATTTGGTTTCGGAAAGCACCTCGTTAGAGGCTTGAGCTACAAGACAAGTTTCGTCTTTAGTCTTTTCTTTCTCATCTTCGCCGCTATCGCACCATATTCCTCCAACAAAAGCCCTTTGGTTCTTTCTTCTTGGTGGCTTTGGGCATTCTCCGATGAGGTGATTTGGATCTCCGCATCTAAAGCATTTTCTTTTGCTTTTACCATTTTTGTCATCTTTACTTCTGTTGCTGTTGTCGTAAGTGACTTCTACCAGAAGTTTTACAACTCCCTAGGCAGTGTACCTAACCGTTGTAGTGTAGTATAGGTAAGACTCGGGGGTTGTTATCGTTCTCTAGGGGAATAGGTTAGGAAGGCTTGATCACGGTCTAACAGAATTCTAAGGGGTGAGAGAAGATTCTTTTTGTGTTTTTATGTTTATAGGAAAGCAAGTAAATCATATATTTGAGAGGTTTGGTTGGTTTTAGCTATTAAACTAAATAATAAACTACGCTACTAGTGATAACAATATAATAAAAGATTGTGTTTATTTAATCATGTATTACTTCCTATATTGCTTCTCCTAGTGTTGTTTCTTTGTCACACTTGTGATGATCTATTTAATTATTTCCTAAGTCATGAACGAATTACACGAACCCGTCGTTTATTTAATATTCCGTTAAGGCAACGCACAAGTAAGGTAGTATGAAGACTATTACAAGGCCCCTAAGAGTATATTAAATGCATTTGAAATATATTAAGAGTGGATCAACTATATAAGGGGCAAGGTAGTATGAAGACTGTTACCCGATGGTATCCTTTCTACACAATCATGTTTTCATAGACATATCAACAACGATACAAACAAAAGCTGGTTTTCTAAGACCTAACATGCCTATTCATCAATGTTTATGGATTGAATTAAGTCTTCTAATTTGCTGTAAAAACACCTACCTAAACCGTAGAATCAGACTTAGGGTTGGGGGCTTGATAAAAATGAAGTTATGAGGTTGTATTTGTAGGCAAACCCTAGACCGACCATCATGACAGCAACACCAATAACATGTGACACCGTTACTATGACAATTTTCGGGTAGTTGTAGATTTTCTGGTTCTGAACACATGCGCTGTTGAATCATCAAAATCTGAGTTCGTATGAAGGAGTTATGATCAAAAAAATATCTGGTACTTCACGTACGCGTTAAATGGTATTCTTAATCTTGTAACACCAAATCTTTTAGAGTTCCTTTAGGTAGTCCATGTTTTGACGGCGTCACCAATGTACTGATGTCATCGCTTCGTAAATCATGACTACGTCGCTTTATGCTTGTGACGCCGTCTCCACGTTCTATAAGCATAATCTTCAAGAGATTTTGGTGTACGTCCGTAGTCTTGTCTATTTCTTCTCCAAATGAACCCAAGTCACGTGTATATTCTCCAAATGCCTTCCAAATGCTAAATACTTGAAAAGGAATGATTATGTACCTATTTTGGGTATAAATGCACGATTTAGGAGGTTAAATGACCCCGAAAAAGTGTATAAAATAACACCTCATCAAATACCCCTACACTTGGGATTTGCTTGTCCTCAAGCAAATGGCCTTTTCTACCTAGACAATCGCAATATTATGGTCATTTAACCTACTCTTTAAAAGTATTTTACAACACAACCTTCTAGACTTCGTCATTAAAAGCATGGAAAGTATATACTAGCACCTCACATAAGTGTTTGGAATTCTCTCTTTCACTCGGGTGTATAATAAATTATAACATAATGGGGAAACAGAAAATCAATACTCATTACCTGTCATAGCATATAAATTACCATAGGCTTTGTAAAGGATCAAACCTCCACCGTTGGGCGCAAGCATTATTCATTACTATCTAAGAGATCTTTTAAAAAGTTGTGGGGTGTAGGTGTAACATAACATATAATGGAAACGGAAACAGATAGGATACATTTGGGTGGTGACTTTGGGTGAATTTATAGTGGAAGGGTTAACTAATTATATATATGAATACATGCTGGTTTGGTTGCTAAGCCAAGACTCGGATAAAGATATGCAAACTCTACACAACTATACATCAATCTTTTTCTTTTTCTTTTTCTTTTCTATATATATATATATATATATATATTGAATAATACATCACAACATGGGGTTTATAACATGTACCCCTACACTTGAGCTTTTACATGCTCGATATTTACAATCTAACTAATGCCCTGATTTGAGTTGGATCAAAATAACATGGAGATCATCTAACAAACGTATGGGGGTATTAACATAACTTTTCTTCCCTATTCTTCCGCAAAATAAATACTACCATGAATCCTAATTGTTCGAAAATAGTATTTACAAGGATAAGGACTTAGCAACCGTGTACTCAAATAATTAACTTGGGTTAAAACAATAATGTACTAAAAGCGAGTACATATAAGGTAGGCTAAGGCAATTTGGGTGTAACAATTGGTTTAAGGGTTAACAAAGCTCTTCATTAATAGTCTGGCTTAACCAGAAAATTATAAGAACTGTGAAAAAGGATAGGCTCGGAGGGTTGTACTAGGGGTATCCTGCACTAAAAATGAGTGCATAGCAAGGGTGTAGGATAGTTACATGATCGGTGTGACCATCATAACAATTACAGATTTAAAACATGGGTTAATCCTAGTGCCTCTTATCTAGCAAATCCTAATGCTCACTATGCGGTCCCAGGATGCATCACAATGACAAGTTCTAGAATTTAATACACTACCAGTACACTCATATAATTTAAACTCATCTCAATGCTCCAAAAAAGGCGACAAAACCACATATACATATCCGTAACGACGGAATAGATACACATGTTTGCTCACTCCTTAACTCGAGAAAGATAAAGGTATAAACTATCTTGAGTATCAATAATGGATACTCGAATTCCTATAGATCTAAAGGCGAACCTCACATTTTTGGTGTTGAATTCTAAGGGTTTTTGTGCTAGTCATATATATTGCTATCCATGAGACGCTAATAATAATAGGTTTTCGTCGGCATGTGTCATAAATTTTTTTAAATTTGGGTAAAAATTACATTTTTATGTTATGTTTCGATATATTACCCATCATTTTAAGGAACAAGAAAATGGCAAATGACGAAATAGTTTCTAAGGCTTATTTTCCCCCTACACTTAAGCTGAACATTGTCCTCAATGTTCTATAAAAGTAACTGTAAAAACGAATAAAGGGATAATAAAACAAGGAAAAGAAACTAGTACTCCCATGGTTTGCTCAATAATGGAGAAGAAACATGCGATAACTAGTTAAATCTTCCTCCAAGAATTATCTAATGAAACTTCCTAAAAACTTCCAAGCTTCTTCTCATCAAATATAACCTATAATCAAAGACAAAGACAACTATACTTTAACACCCCCAATTTAATACGCAGTGGAACCAATAATTGGGTGTTAATTCATAGCATAAAATCATAAGTAAATAAAGAATGACTCGAAAGAGACGTTTAAAACATTGTTCCATTCAAGAATGTTCAGAGTGCAAAAGTAGTGTCCTACAGGAACGTTACCAAATCCAAGTTACAAGTTTTGAAAACTACAACCATATTTAAATGTATGTATTAAGGAATGGAACTTAAAAACAGTTAATAAAATAGTGCAAGCTCCTCCTCGTATGCTCCAAGTCCTTAACCTTGATTACCTGAGATAAAACATGCTAAAAAGTCAACGAAACATTAAGTGAATTCATAGAGTTTATATGAATAAAAGTTAGAACACAAGCATAATTCATCGAGTGACTTGTTGTACGGACAAGTCATATATCAAGTTTTTATTACATTGAGCTCATGACACCGAACCTTTACAATAATGCATGCCATATGCATTCTTGTTTGCCCATAAAGTAGGTATTATTGCCTTATAACTATGGATTTTCAACACAAATTGTCCGTTAACGAGTTGGGGTGATCAAAAGAATTTGAATCAAGCCCCCGAACAAGGTGGTCAACCCAATAGATCTATTAATTATACTAGCGTTCACTCCTCAAGGTGATTAACAGTTCATGATATTATGGACTTTGGCAATAGTTACTCAATGTCAATAATCATATAATCGAGTCCAGCATACCAAAAACAACTTGTGTTTGAGTTTTTAAACCTAGCATGTATCTCCCTCGCGAGGTTTAATAAAACATTTAAATTAGTAAAGGCGAGGCTATGAACTCATCGTATATAGAAGATGATCGAGCGAGAAATCAACTAAAAGAAGAAGCACCAACGATTTAGTCGTGACCTAAAATACATGACACGACTTAGTATTATAAGAAAAGAAACATAGATATATAGAAATAATATACATGATGATGAGATATATTTCTAAGATATGCACGACATTGCACAATGACTTAACCAAAGTATTTTCATCCCTAACTTGGCATACAACCTGAGTTTATATCTAATTAAACCTCTACTAAGTTTCTCTTATTAACTCTTGTTTTACTAATGCGTATCTATACTTTTTATATTTTGTGAAAAGACGTAAAATTCTAGGTTCTGGATTTAACCCGATTTAATGGATCCATATCTCCTAATCCGTAAAGGCTATGAGTACGAGGCTTTTGCCTTTGGAAAGACCTATGAGTCTAGTTTCCAGAATGTAAGGCCTCATCAACTAATTAGATTTCAATCAATAGGAAATGACAATTTAGTACCAGACTATCCAACCATAAATTTTGCAAAACTAAAACACCCTTACGGAAATGGCCATAAATCCTAAACTGTGATAGATATTGAGGTGAATCCTTTTGGAGATGTTAGATATATGAGTCTAATACTGGAATCAAATTTCCTTTCCCACATTTAAGAGTATTAATCTGGAGTTTAACTTGTTTTCTAAACGGTGTTCCAGAATCGACTAGTTTTTGTAAAACGGCCGTATCTCAATCATCCGGAGGAGATACAAAACCATCCAATTCGACACATGAAGCTTAGAACTATATCTATCCAACCATGTAATTTAAGGATAGGATCCAGGCCAAAAATATTTAGAAAAAGCCACGTTTACCTACAGATCTAAAACTGCTCTTATATTCTACCTCTAAATCAATCCAAAACTCATTCAAATCACCAATTAACCCAATGCAATGCCAAAACATACCTTATAAATCTATTTCATGATTATTAAACCTCAAGTACATGATCAAACCAAGATCAAATACAATAAGAACATGCATGTTCATAAAAACTAATAATCAAGCACATGCACTAAAGGAGTGATTAAACCAATACATAAAAGTTTAAAAATCAATTACAACCATAATGGAGAGGAAAGGAGATGATAAAAAATAAACCCTATGTGGGTTGTGTTATTAGCCGCGGAAACAAGCACCTATTAAATACAAAACCTAACTTTTGAAACCTCAAATCTTGCTTACAATTACTTCTAATCTATCCCTTAAACTCTTGAAGCCTTCAATCAAATCAAAACCCTAAAAACTTAAAGATATTCAAATTCAATCACTTCTAAAAACACATACATGATGATCTTTTTATAATGGAGGGTTATTAGGGTTTATTGTAGAAGTGATTTAAAGTAAATGGAGATGATTTGGTGGAGTTTTAGAGGTGTTGATGGTGGTTTTCTTCCTGGGGTAGACGAATAAAAGAAAAAGAAGAGAAGAAGTCGGATGTTTTTTTAAACGTTGTATGAGTTTGTGTGTGTTTGATCCGGCTTATAACCAAAACAAAAAGGCAGTGGGCTTGGTAACTTGGGCTTTTTAAAATATAAGGGTGTGGTAGGTTGTTTGGGCTGCCGAGCAAAAGGAAAAAGAGGGGGGGTTGGGCTTGCTAATTGTTATACTCTTATACTTAATAATCTCGGGCCCAATAACTATTTTAACTCGCTAGTTATTATAAAAACATAATTTTTGTCTCGGTCTCGGCTAAACTAAATTTTAAGCTCTCATGGCTAAAATATGACTTTTGTTGATTTCTCGATCGATAAAACGGATAAACTTAAATTTTAAGATTCATGAGAGTTTTAAAATTGACAATTTCATTAAAATCGACTAAAATAATGAAAATGAATTCTTTAAAATTTAGAGAATAATTATAAGTTCGGAATAAGTATTGACCTTAAATATAGGGTTTTACGTACACCAAGCGTAAAATCCACGGGTGAATGATAAATACAACCTCATTAACTAAGTTTAGACTCTATGAATTCAATAAAGATAGGATGAGAGAAATGTCATAATCATAGGTTTTTGCAGATTTACAAAAGAATTACATATTTTAGATGTTACACAAGTTATATTTTAAAAAATACTTAAAAATTTCGAATTTTCTAATAGCTGGCCTCATGACGCCGTTAGGAATATCCTGACGTCGTCACAAAGGTCGAGTTGACGGCGTCGCATACAATCTGTGACGCCGTCTCCACACTCTATGAAAATTTACTTTTTGTTTTCGATGAAAAATTTCCTGTACGTAATCTTCTAAGTTATTTCTTGTACCAAATGCTGCATAAAACTTGAGATTTGGCAATACAATCATATGACTCGAAACAAACACACAAGACACACAAGACACATAAAACACACCAAATATGCAAGAAATAAAAGATTGGGTTACCTCCCAACAAGCGCTTGTTTTTTGTTTGAGTTACGAGCCTGACTATACGCTTATTTGATGCGTATAAGGTAGATCTCCCCTACACTTGAGGTGAAGTGTGGGTGATAGTAGCGATACACACCATTTTGATGGAAGTATGACATGTGGGGTGAATGTGGTATATGAATGGTCAAGGGTTTTACTACCTTCATCCTAAAACTACCCGAATCCTTTGGTTTGATGGGTGGATTTGAAGTTAGAGGAAAATTATGACAAATACTCAGGGTTATGTCATTCTTATGAAGATTGTGCTCTAACGATTCTTTATCCATTCCGGTTCTCATCATTTTTATCTCGATTTCATCTTCATCTTCGTACTCAAGCTTATTTTCCTTAAATGAATAAAGTATTGGCATTTTGAGGTCGAAATTTCGGTGTTGGTGAGGGTATCTATAGATAGTGGGTTTAGTATTAGAAATCATCGAGACCATATTCACCAGGATAGGATTGAGTATTTCAGGGGTTACAGTAGGGGTGTGAGTAGGGAATTTAGTGATCTTTTTGATTTTTATGGAATGAGCTCGTTTTGCCTCTATTTTGACCTTTAACGTTGCTATTAAACTATTCGCGAGACACATAAATGTGTCTTTTTTCTCATATCTTCCTCTAATTGCCAAATTTGATCCTCTTGATCATTAACTAATTTTAGTATTCGTGCCTCTAATTCCTCCTGATAAGGCCTTTTGGGAAACGTGAATCCTACCTCTTACTCTAATAGCACTTCATTCCTCATTAAAGATTCTACTTGACACTCCATACTTTCTAACTCCTATTCTAAAGTGGCATCTATTTAGTCAGGACTTCCTTTTTTGTAAAAGGTTAGGTCGTTCCAGTCTTCTTCTTCGTATTAGGCTAAATCCTTGATGGTTTTCCATGCTTCTCCCGACCATAATTTTCTAAGTCTCCCGCCTGCTGCATAGTCAATGGCCATCTGGGTGGTATAGTCGACATGATCATAAAAGATTTGAACTTGAAGCCATAGATCAAGACCATGGTGAGGAACTTTTTAGAGTAAGTCCTTGAAACGAGTCCACGCGTCATAGAGGGATTCATCTTGTTGTTGTTGGAACATCAAGATATTTTTTCAAAGTTTAGCAGTTCTTCCTGGTGGAATAAATTGTGCGAGGAAACGAGTGGTGAGATCATCCCAAGTCGAGATGGATCCCGCAAGTAGACGATCAAGCCATTTGATAGCTTTCTCACAAAGAGAAAAGCAGAATAGATGCAAACGAGTGGTATTTCTTGTAGCACCATTAAGGTCAATGGAATCTACAATTATGAGAAAGTCCTTAAGAAGTTGGATCGGGTCTTCGGATATAAGTCCTTAGAGTGCACATCCGTTTTGCACCAACCGGATGGTGTCGGATCGTAAGGGGGACACCTTGGCTCCTTCGGGATGCTCAATGGCGTTTTGGCTCCTTCGGATCGTATGTGGTCAGTTTTTTATTTTCGTCTCCCATGATGGTCAACGAAAGAGTAGGTTTGGTTACGAACAAAAGGAACAAAGAAGAGATAGACTAAAAAAAAGCTAATTGACAAGAAATTAAATCTCACTTGATAGGAATATTATGAGTAGACCTAAGCTAGATTGAATCTGAAACCTACGCTATTCCCTAACAGCAGCGCCAAAAACTTGATGCGGTTATCGTAAGGGACTTCTACAAGAAGTTTTACAACTCCCTAGGCAGTGTACCTGACCGTTGTAGTGTAGTATATGGAAGGCTCGGGGACTGTTATCGTTCTCTAGGGGAATAGCACTGTGAAGGCCGGATTGAATGTTCACTAAGGTCTAAGGGTTAAAGGAAGATTCTTTTTGTATATTTATATTTAATGAAAGCAAGTAAATTTTGGTTTTAGAGAGGTTTTGGTTTTAAGCTAATTCATTACTAATAAACTAAATAACAATTATACAATAAAGTGCATTCACTTGGGATGCACTACTCCTTGCTAGCTATCCAATTCTACCTATTGCTTTGTCACACTTGAGATGTAATGTGTAAGTATTTCCTAGGTCATGAACGGATTACACAAACCCACCGTCTATGTAGTATTCTGTTAGGGAAACACACAAGTAAAGTAGTATGAAGACTATTACAAGGCCCCTAAGAGTACATTACATGCATTTGAAATATCTTAAGAGGGATCAACCATATAAGGGGTAAGGTAGTATGAAGACTGTTACCGATGGTATCCTTTCTACACAATCACATTTTCTTAGACATATCAACAGCGATACGGACAAAAGCTGGTTTTCTAGAGCCTAACGCACACATCCATCAACAAAAAGCAATAGGAAACAAGAATTATAAACTATAATCAATTAGACTCATTGAATCTGTCACAAACAACAAGATCTAATCAATTAATGACAAGGTTCATGTATTCCCAAATAAATACTAGATGAATTAGCCAAGCATACTCAAGCAAGAGAAATTATAATCAACAAAAGGAATTGAAGACATGAATTAAGATAGATATGATAATCAAACCATTACAAGATGTTTATGGATTTAATTAGGTCTTTTAAGTTGCTAGAAAAACACATACCTAAACCCTAGAAACAGACTTAGGGTTGGAGGCTTGATAAAAACAAAGTTATGAGGTTGTATTTATAGGCAAACCCTAAACCGACCTTCACGACGGTGTCACCAATAATATGTGACGCCCTCACTATGACTTTTTTTGCGTAGTTGTAGATTATCTCATTTTGAACGCGTGGGTTGTTGAATTGTCGAAATCCGAGTTCGTATGAAGGAGTTATGATCAAAACAATATCTGGTACTTCACGTGCGCGTTAAATGGTATTCTTAATCTGGTGACACCAAATCTTCTAGAGTTTCTTTAGGTCGTCCATGTTCTGACAGCGTCATGGATATATTGACGCCGTCACTTCGTAAATCATGATGGCGTTGCTTTATGCTTGCAGCGTCGTCTCCACACTCTGTAAGCATAATCTTCAATAGATTTTGGTGTAGGTCCGTAGTCTTGTCCGTTTGTTTTCCAAATAAGCCTAAGTCACGTGTATTTCCTCAAAATGCCTTCCAAATGCTAAATACCTGAAAAGGAATGATTAAGTACCTATTTTGGGCACGAATGCACGATTTAGGGGGTTAAATAACCCCAAAAAGTGTATAAAATGACACCTCATCTAAGATTGGCATGGGTTTTGTGGTGATTAAAATCAACTTAAGGCACAAAAACACATGCAAGTAAATTAACAGAAGATAAAAGAGCGGTCTAGCCAAATATAAGAAAACTGCATTAACCATTATTAATCCAATTAGAATGTTGGTTTGTTTATTTGGTGCAATGATTACTTATCTCGAGGTGGCATATCATTCTTAAGACTTAGGCGGTACTTCTTCCTGAGACCTAGATACGAAGGATTCTGTCACAATTAAACGTATCCGCATAAATCATCCTTATTTGCTGATTATAATCTATCTTAGGGATTAAAGCAATGGTGATCTTGTTAAACCCTAGCTCATAGAGACTTTACCCACTTACCACTTAAAGGCAATTCATACACTAGTAGTCCACTAACCAAGTCTTTACCAATTAATTGAGAACGTACTCATTGATCCCAAGGGTCACCTGCCGGTCTAACTAAGCTCACAATCTAAAGGCAAAGATAGGTTATTATTTGTGATCCTACAGGTCTGTATCACTAGATCCAATAAACTAATAAACATAAACAAACAATCAATGATAAATTAAGCAATCAATATAAACAAAACCAAACATTTAAATCTTCATAATAATGGCTAATACCCGAAGTTATTAGCCTTCAAACGTCATAATCAATACAAAAGTAATAATTTAGCCAAGGTAAACTAACCGAGTTAACGAATGATACCAAAAACTGAACGATTACAAGATTATAGGAGATTACAAGTTGTTTCCTATGGAATTAATTGCTATGCTCGACCTCTTTTGTTCTTCTTCTCTTATGAAAATCAACTTTTATGGTTTAGGTATCAAAAATATGATTTAGCACACTAAAAACCCGTTCAAAGGTTTTCTATTTATAAGGTTAATGTGCTGTCATATAGGGTCAGTTATTTGATTATCAAGTTTTAAATTTATATTTAGCCGACAAACCTAAAACAACACTTCAACGACAAGATGGAGTTCACGGTAAGTTGGGTGTCGAACACTAAGAGTGGAACATTAATCTTATATTCTATTAGTATTTTAATTAGTCTATTTACTAGTTAAACCTATGCTATATACGTTGTCTAATGATATGGGGGGTTTTTCAGCCTGAGAGACTGGCACATGTTTGTTGGAAACAAATATGAATTCAATACACAATAAACACAAAAGAAGAAAATTAGAAGATTGAAAAGCGGTGCAAGCTAAATGATAGAAAACTATATTAGGCATATTAAATCCGGTTCAATGTTGGTTTGTTTGTTTTAGTGCAATGATTTACTTATCTCGAAGCGGCATATCATTCTTAAGACTTAGGCAGGTCATCATCCTAAGACCTAGACAAAATTAATCCAGTCATAATTAACGCGTCCGTATAAAGCATCCTTTAGTTTAATTATAATCTATCTTAGGGAATCAAAGCAGTGGTGATCCTGTTTAAACCCTAGCCCAATTGGACTTTACCCACTTATTGTTTGACGGTGTTTTATATACTGGTAGTCCACTATTCAAATCTTTATCAGTTAATTAAGAGCATGATTGCTAAAACATAAACGGGTCACCTACCGGTCCAACTAAGCTCATAATTTAAAGATAAAGATAGAATGTTATTTGTGATCCTATTGGTCCCGTAATATAAAACACGATATGGAGAGCTATCCCGGTATCTAGATTACTTTTTAGGTATCACTACACCCAGTTGAATGATAGGTCGCATATTCAAACACATAAACAAGTATGAGGTGATAAACAAAATTAAACAATCAACGATAAATTACAAAATTGATTTTAAAACAAACCAAACATTGAACTTTCATTATGATGGCTAATACCCGAGGGTATTAGCGGTATTATCCCACAACCATTGTAATTATACAAGCGTAATCAAACATTTGAAAATCTAACAATTAAGAGATTTAAAATTACACGATATCTTCTATGGATTCGTGATCAATGCTTGACCTTGGTAGCTGATCTTCTCTTCTAAAATTCGTCTTTAATGAGTATGGTATAAAGAATATGATATTGCACACTGAAAACTCATTTTTTAGTCTTCTATTTATAATGTCTGAAAAAGACTTGATACGCCGTATCTGGCAAGGTTAATACAGCGTATTAGGCTGGATTCTTTGGAGTGTGCGCTATGTTCATAATAAATTAGTGATATCATTCCCAATTACTTGATTTATTGTATCTTCGAATAGTTATCTTCATGGATATGGCATATGTATACAGGAGGGATACGACGTATTGGGAATTGGTCAAACGCGTTTTCTTGTAAAGTCAGGCGCTGATATGCCGTATCTCTTTTGTTAGATACGACGTATTGGTTAGAAATCAACAATATTCAAATATCTTCGTTTTGGCTCCAATTTATGCGCCTTTTAGCTTGTCTTCACAAAACACTCATGAATTACTGCATTTATCAACTTTAAAGCAATTAAGTACTAAATTATGTAATAATTATATAAAAGTGGGCAAAACAGATGGGATAAATTATATAATAAAGTGCCGTTATTTGATGTCATCAAATATCCCCTACTTGAATCCTACTTGTCCTCAAGTAGACTTTAGAAAAAGTTTCAGTTTATGAAAATGTGTCCCAACCGAAGTTTAGGATTTTACGTTTAAGCATCGTTTTGTCCTAATCACCTGTACATAACCAAGCTCCTCACGAAATATGGAAATGAAAAACACTCAGATCACTCAACTAATCTAGGGTGCAACATTTAAGTAGTACGCTCAATTGCTCGATCGTGATTAGCTTCGCATCATAAGCTTGGCAAGGATACACATCATTCAACAATCTTTCACCATAAGTACCACACCAACAAGGCATCTGTATCGTACATACACGGCTGTAACGATAGAATAGACACATACAATCCGATCACATCCCTGTTCGTGTTTAACCAACGGTTAGGATGAAGAATGATATAGGGTAGGGAGATTCTAACTTTCACCGAAAGTCGTCATCCAACAAGGCAGCTGAGACATGCATACATGGTCGTAACAACGGAATAGACATGCATGCTCGAACAAGTCCTTGTTCGAGTGGACATTATGGTTAGTTTCTAGGAAAGGGAAGTAAAATGGGTGTTAAACAAAATTCACGAAACAAATAGATTAAAGCCAACAAATAAGGTACGGTTTCTAGTAACTTTCCCCCGACCGTTCTATGACAAAGACTCAAACATATAGATAAATGCCTCGATCACAGAAATGACAAAGACAACCTAAGTTGGCGTTCCCATAACGGTCAAATTCCTTTACATCCCGCTCTTTACAAACCTTTACAGAATAAGTGGTGATATCGACCACTTTTTACAAGACTTTACATCGTTGATTTTTATATCGTATCAACGAATAATCGATCCTTCCAAGTAATTCCTTCGGTATACACTTCTTTTGAACCGACTATATTTTTTTTCTTTCATCTCTCTCTTTTTTTCTTTTTTTCAAACAATACATATAACATCACGGTTCGGTGTCCCGTCTTCAATCATCATAAATTCATCTGGATAATCTTTTCCTTTCTGGTAAAAAAACCTTTCTTTCTTCGGACATGATTCATAATCGTGAAAGTAGCGAAACTTACGAGCTACATATTTTTCCCATTGCATTGTGCAATTTCCCGACCATTACAAAGATAGAAAAATTTCACTTTGACACAGGAAATACAAGACTTTACATGAAAGCACTAGCAACTATTGGTAAAAATATGCTTAATCTACACGGGTAGGCTTAAGTGCAAGTGTAACAATACATATAATAAGGTGTAGAAAAGAAAGGAATGATAACTGTAACATTTGCCCATTTTGTGTTCTGAATTTTTATTTATTGTCTTTGACATTTGACTTTTGTTAGTTTATTTAGATTTTTACAGTGTTGACGCGTGGTGATTTTTGAGAAATATGTGATTTGGAATTGTAGTTTATTAGATTAATATTCCCCCTTTCACCCCATTTTGAAGGTAGTATTGTGTTTGTGTATTACGGGTGTATTGACCCGTGAATTTTGAGATGCCAAAAAACAAGTTGACACGTCGGTAATGTCCAAATGAGTTTGAAGGGTGCTCAAAGTGCAAATATGTCGTGTAAAATACTCTAGGTTAATGGAAAAGTATTTTTTAAGGTGATAAAAATGTAATTAACTTTGGGGTAATTTTTTAGTTGAGTTTTAGAGTATTTAACTTAAATCTCGACCGAAAGAAGGCGAGACCCCATGGGATACCATGGACGGTACAAAAGAAGGATAGGGAGGACAAGGTGCTTAATTTTAGCTAAACCTTGTCCAATTGTACATAAGATGCTTCCTTTCTCATTTTTACCATAGTTCATTTTTCAAAATCAAAAATTTATCCTCTCCTTCTCTCTTGTGTTCAGTTCCGCAATACAACACACACACTCTTATAATTTTTGAAGTTTGATCAAGAAAACATGAAGACCTAAATATTTGGGGTTGATTCTAGCGTTTGGTTATTCATCTAAACAACGTTTGGGTTGTCCGGTTCGTGTCGAAATCTATAAATTTGAAGATTTTATTGTAAGTTTTCAAATTCAAATTTCATTTGTCCTTTTGGGTTTATTTTGATGCATAGATGTTAGTTGTACAAGTTGATCGTTGTGAAATATATGATGCTAGAATGCTTATTTTTTTTTTATAGTTTTGATGTTGTGGTCGTGATGATTGAATAATATATGATGCTAGAATGCTTATTTTTGATAGTAGCTTGTATGGCTTATTCAGACTTATTTTTATGCTAGAATGCTTATTTTTGAAAGTGATTTTGATTATTTTTATGTTATGGCGTATGTTGTGGACTATTTTTGAGGCTTATGGTAGTAACCAAAAGCGATACGTAGCTTAATAGCTTATTTTAAAGCTTAATATACGTATTTTAGAGTTTATGGACTCACGGCCCAATAAGTCTATTTGAGCCGCGGCTTAATGGGAGGGCTTATTGTGGTCCGGATTATTTCTACATATAAGTATATACTTATATATGTAAATGGACCTTAATTTTGGACTTAAATAGTATTTTGGACTTATATATGTCCTAATGGACCCTTGTTGGGATATGTAGTAGTTATGAAAATTTTGATGGACTTTTGAAAGTGGAAATGTATTTACAAAGTGATATTGAATGACATTTTGGAAAAAATGTGTTGTTAAGCGTTAACGATTGAGATTTTGAAATTGTGTCGAAAAGTGTCGAATTTGTGAAAAATGTTGAAAATAAGGTTTGAAACCTTGGAAAAAACGTTGTATAAACGTACGAGTCATGTCGAAATTTCGTAAAAAGTTTATACATAGAAAATTTCTTAAAAACATGATTTTTTATTTTAAATAATAAAATATTATTTAATTATTATATTTTCATTTATTTATAAATTCACTAAAAGCGAAAAATATAATTTTCTCCGAGTTCTCTAAAAGTGTTTATTATGAGTAAAAGTTTTATTTTTAACCTTATTATGATTATTTTGAAGTAACTAAGGTTGTACCGAATGGACTTGTCGAGATATATTGATATCTAATTAATTATAAATATTTATTATATACTTATCTATTTCCGCTAAATCATAGTATAAATATGTATTATCAAGGAATGAGATGATATGAACTTGTGGTGTTAAGTAGTCATACCATCGCAACCCACTAATTGTTTTGGGTAATTGTTACAACGCGTCTAAACTCTATGCATCAAACGTGAAGATTGTTTTGGAAATGGATGATTAAATTGGGACATTAACTGGACTAGGTCGTGTGCGGGCGTCGTTGCATTTGCTTGTGTGATTGAGATTTGGTTGCTAAAGACTTGCTTGAGGTGAGTTCTTGTAGCCCTATTTTTACTGTTTTTCCATTGGGGGAAAATGATACTCAAATGTGTTTTGAATTGATCTGTGCGAAATGTGGTTTTGTTTTTGGGACAAGATATGTGCTTATGACTGCTATGTGAATATTATGTGTTGTATGATTGTTTGGAGCGGATGGGTACGCCTACCCAGTATTTGTGTGATTATTAGAGCGGATGGGTACGCCTACCCAGGTTTGTGTGTGGTCCTGCCCTAATTTTAGTGCTCCAGCTGGTAGGCCCTTTAGGTGCGTAAGTGACATATGGTTATTGATTAGCGGTGACACTAAGGTTGTTTGCATATAATTCACTGTCATATAGTACTATTGTCCACTGTTGAAATATTGGCACAACTTTTGGGTTTAAGGTCAAACCTACGAGCTCACCAACATTATTGTTGACGTTTTCGAGTATCATTTTCAGGTGAAGTAAAAGAAGAGTAGTTTGGTGATTGATAGCAGACTTAGAAGTATCCCGTGTGGAATTTCGTTTGAAGTCTTGCTTGCTTGTTGTTTGATTTTAGTTTTGGATGTTTTGGAATAAGTTTGGATTATGGTCCCCTGTGTGGGCATTTGAATAATTGTAAGAGATTGTGGATTTTAGTTGCGATTTGGGACATCACTTGAGTTTGTTCAAGGTTGATGGTCTTCATAGCACTTGGAGTTTATGCAATGTAGTTTTCTCTATTTTGTATCTTGTGTTATGATTGATCATTATGTTGCATTCCCGAGTTTCCGCCATTGTCGGGGTGTGACAGATTGGTAATCAGAGCCAAGGTTATAGAGAACTAGGTGGTTTGGCCTAGACTATAACCTAAGATCCGTCGTCTAGTTGCGTATAGGATCTATGTGCGCGGTGTTCCGCTTCTGTATGCCTTTGTGTGTTTCGCAGGTTTGGAGCCTTAGTATGTCTGGTCAGTGAAATGGATGGGGCTTAATATTGGATTATGAATGGGAAAGGATGCGAATATAAGTACGGTGGCCAACGTAGTTATAAGTGTATCACAACCCATATCTGCATGATACTTGATAATGTTGTTCACACAATCGTTGTTGACACCGTTTTGTGAAGTACATGTATATCTGGTTATATATAGTAGATATTCTCTATATATATGTATATTATATAATATATATAAATATATTTATATATATATTTGTTCTATATATAGATATTGTTATATATATATATATATATATATATATATATATATATATATATATATATATATATATATGTATATATATATATATGTATATATATCTATGTATATATAAGATTTATATTATATATATATATATATATATATATATATGAGGCGTCTTTCCACTTACCTAAGTTGCCATGTTTCCCTCGTATAGATTAATGCCGCAGGATGAGGACTCGAAGTGCTGGTCAGCCTGCTGCCGAATCACTAGGAAGGGGAACGGGTGAACAGGTTGGTAGAGGTGGAAGGGGTAGAATACCTAGGGAAGGTAATGATGAGCGTGTTGAGGTTTTTGAATGTCAAAGAAATGGACCGGGGTTTAGGAGCTTATAGGGTGTAGAGGACGTCATGGAATGTAGAGAGCCAATGGGGGTGCACCCGACTTCTCGATGATCATTGCCCAGCAATTGCAGAACCTCTTACCCGCCATGCTAGCTCAGGTTAGTAACCGAGGAAATGTTGGAAATCAGAATGGTAATGTGGTTAATGAGAACGTTCAGGAGAACGTGGGGAATGTGTTAGTAAATGGCAACCGGGTAGGTTGTTCATATAAGGAGTTCTTAGCTTGTAACCCTAAGGAATATGATGGTAAGGGAGGTGTTGTAGTTCTTACTCGTTGGATTGAGAAAATGGAGAACGTACAGGATATGAGTGGTTGTAGTAATGACCAAAAAGTAAAATACACTGCTGGTTCATTTGTGGGTAAGGCTTTAACGTGGTGGAACTCTCAGATCCGCACGCTAAGCCAGGAAGTTGTTGTTAGTATGTCATGGAATGACTTTAAGTTTATGATGATACAAGAGTTTTGTCCTAGTCATGAGATGCAAAAGTTAGAATCTGAGTTGTGGAATCACGCCATGGTCGGGGCTGGCCATGCTGCGTATACTGATAGGTTTCATGAGTTGGTGAGGTTAGTTCCTCACTTGGTAACTCCTGAGAGTTGGATGATTGAAAGGTATGTGTATGGCCTTGCTCCACAAATCCGTAGGATGGTGGCAGCAACGGAGCCAAAGACTATGCAGAAGGCAGTGTAGATTTCTGGTGCACTGACCGATGAGGCTGTGAGAAATGGATCAATTAAGAAAGTTGAGAAAAGAGGAAATGTGGGGGAAACTAGCAAGGATAAGAATGGTAGGGATGGAAATAAGAGGACTAGGACTGGGAATGTTTTTGCTACTACTATGCCATGAGAAGGTAGTGAGGATACCACTATCAGATGGAAAGGTGCTTAGAGTAGTAGGAGAAAGACCAGATGAGAAAGCGAGATTGTTGATGAGTGCTAATGCTAGTGATAAGAAACAAGAAGAGATTTTTGTGGTTAGAGATTTTCCTAAGGAATTCCTGGGATAAAAAAAATAAAAAAAAATGAAGATAAAAAATGGGAAAATAGATATGGAGGATGAAAAAGATGATCTATCTGGATTATTGCCTTTCGGAAAATTGAGTTCGGATTGAGTTAATCCTAGGAGCAACACCTGTAGCAAAGTCTCCCTATCGTTTGGCACTTCTATAATGAAGGAGTTGTCTTAGACAATCAAGGAACTCAAGGGACAAAAGGTTTCTTAGGCCAAGTTTGTCGCCTTGGGGAGCGCCGATATTGTTTGTTAAGAAAAAGATGGTTCTTTTAGGATGTAATTGACTATAGAGAATTGAACAAATTGACTGTTAAGAATCGTTATCGTTTCCTAGAATTGATGAATATTTGATCAACTGCAAGGATCACAGTTTTTCTCGAAGATAGATCTTAGGTATGGATACCATCAGCTAAGAGTGCACAAGGATGACATACCAAAGACTGTGTTTAGTATTGTTTATGGACATTTCGAGTTCACTGTAATGACATTGGTCTGGACTAATGCACAGTAACATTTATAGATTTGATGAATGAGTTTGTAGGCGTATCGTGTTAAGTTTGTGTAGTGTTTATTGACGATATATTAATCTACCTTAAGACTCAGAAGAGCATGTAGAACAATTAAGATTAGTCTTAGAACTGCTCAAAAAAGGGAAACTGTATGCTAAGTTTCTAAGAGTTATTCTTCTAAAGAGTTTCAAATTCTTAGGCATGCTGATAAATGGTAATGGAATTCATGTGGACCCTAGTAAGATTGAAGCTGTTAAGAATTGGAAAGCCCCTAAAACTCCAACTGAGGTTCGTTCGTTCTTAGGATTGGCTCGGTATTATCGTAGGTTCATTGAGAACTTTTCTAACATATCTAAGTCTCTTACTATCTTGACTCAGAAGTGTAAGACTATTGATTGGGGTGAGGAACAAGAATTGGCATTTCAGACCTTAAAGGATAAGTTGTGTAATGCGCCGGTTCTAGCTCTCCCTGATGGACCAAAAGACTTTGTGGTATATTATGATGCATCCGAGATAGGACTAGGCTGTGTGTTAATGCAAAGAGATAAAGTGATAGCCTATGCGTCTAGGCAGTTGAAAATTCATGAGAAGAATTATACTACCCATGATTTAGAGTAGGGTGCGGTTGTGTTTGCACTTAAGATCTAGAGACATTATCTGTATGGGACAAAGAGTGTCATCTATACGGATCATAAGAGTCTTCAGCATATCTTTAGTCAGAAAGAGTTGAATATGCGACAGCGTCGCTGGATAGAGTTGTTTAGTGATTATGACTGTGAAATTCGCTACCATCTTGGTAAGGCAAATGTGGTGGTTGATGCCCTAAGTAGGAAGGAAAGAGTAAATCCTAAGAGAGTTAGAGCTATGAATATGATCCTTCAGTCGAGTATTAAGGATAGGATACTGACGGCTCATAAGGAGGTTGTGAATGAGTCTGTAGGATTGCAGAAAGGTTTGGATGAGATGATAGAACAGAGAAGTGATGGGACTTTGTACTACCTGGATCGAATATGGGTATCTTTGTAGGGTGATGTAAGAACCCTGATAATGGATGAAGCTCATAATTCGAAGTACTCTGTACACCCAGGAGCTGATAAGATGTATTACGATTTGAGAGATAGGTATTGGTGGCCTAGAATGAAAAAGGACATAGCTGAGTATGTTAGTAAGTGTTTGACTTGTTTAAAGGTTAAGGCTGAGCATCAAAGGCCATCTGGCTTGCTCTAGCAAATTGAGATCCCCGTATGGAAATGGGAAGGAATAGCTATGGATTTTATGACTAAGTTGCCTAGGACTAGTAGTGGGCATGACACAATCTAGGTTATTGTGGACCGATTGACTAAGTCTGTTCATTTTCTACCTATGCGTGAGGATTATAAGATGGATAAATTGGCTAGATTGTATTTGAATGAGATAGTTGTTAGACATGGTGTGCCAATCTCTATCATATCAGATAGTGATAGTCGTTTCACATCAAGATTTTGGCAGTCAATGCAAGAGGCATTAGGAACTTGTTTAGACATGAGTACGACTTATCACCCTCAGACCGATGATTAGAGTAAGCGTACTATTCAGACTTTGGAAGACATGCTTAGAGCGTGTGTCCTGGACTTCGGAGGAAGTTAGGATGTTCATCTTCCGTTGGTCGAGTTTTCACATAACAATAGTTATCATTCTAGTGTGAGATGTGCTCCGTTTGAGGCATTGTATGGTAGA
Source organism: Tanacetum coccineum (assembly GCA_026074375.1). NCBI lineage: Eukaryota > Viridiplantae > Streptophyta > Magnoliopsida > Asterales > Asteraceae > Tanacetum > Tanacetum coccineum. Next base: position 50,675 of record BQNB010014637.1, read on the forward strand.
AAGTGTTGTTCGCCAATTATGTGGGTTGAGGTTGGAGAAGGTCAGTTGATAGGACCTGAGTTAGTGCAAGAGACTACTGAGAAGATCTCGCAGATTGAGGATAGATGTAAGGTTGCGCGTGATCGTCAAAAAAGTTATGCTGATAAGAGGAGGAAGCCTCTAGATTTTAGTATGGGTGATTTTGTCTTGCTCAAAGTGTCGCCTTGGAAAGGTTTGGTACGCTTTGGGAAGAAAGGGAAACTAGCACCTAGATTTGTTGAACCGTTTGAGATTATTGAAAAAGTAGGCCCCGTAGCCTACAGGTTAGATTTGCCTGAGGAATTGAATGGTGTTTATGACACGTTTCACGTGTCGAACCTTAAGAAGTATTTGGCTGATCCAACACTACAAGTGCCTTTGGATGAGATTCGAGTTGATGATAAGTTAAATTTTGTGGAAGAGCTTGTTGAAATTTTGGAAAGAGAGTTTAAGAAGCTGAAGCGTGGTAGGATTGCCATCGTCAAAGTTCGGTGGAATTCGAAACGTGGCCCTGAATTCACGTGGGAACGTGAAGATCAGATGTGAAAATTTGATAGTACAACATTTGTTTAGTGATGTTAGTAGTTGAATTTCGAGGATGAAATTCTTTTAAGGGGGTAGAATGTAACCTTTGCCCTTTTTGTGTTCTGAATATTTCATTTATAGTCCTTGACTATTTGACTTTCATCAGTTTATTCAGATTTCGTACCGTGTTGACGGTGGCGATTTTATGAGAAAATGTGGGTAATTTATGGTTATTTGTGTATAATATTCTTCTTTTAGAGGATATTATTATGTTATTTGTATTCCGGGTGGTTTGCCCCGTGTGAATTTGAAGAATTGCCGAATTAAAAAAAGTCGACACGTCCTGTTAATGTCCAAATGAGTTTCGAAGGGTTTTAAGTGTAAATATGTTGTTTAAATACTCTAGGTTAATGGAAAAGTATTTTTAAGGTGCATAAAAATGCTTTTTAACTTTGGGGTAAATTTTACGGTTGAGTTTTACGAGCTTTAAATGATTCTGACACGAAAAGAAAGACCCGACACCCCATAGGATGCTATAACCGGTCAAGAAAGTCAAGGGGGGGGACAAAATGGCTATTTTCTAGCTAATGTGTCTAAGCTTTGTACAAATATATTCCTTTTACCATTAGCATTTCCATTCATTATCATTTTTATTTTCAAACAAAATAAAACACACACTTAAGTGTGTGTGTGTGTGTTCGTCTGCCACCTACCACAACAAACCACCATATATTTTCCAACTTTGATCGAGAACGTGATATTCCGGGTTGATACGAGTATTTGGATATTCGTTTAAACAATGTTTGGGTTGTCCGGTTCAGTGCCAAAAATCTAATTCTGAAGATTTTTTTTTTAAGTTTCAATTTTAATTTTGTTTGTCCTTTTGGGTTCTATTTTGATGCATAGGATGTTAGTTGTACAAGTTGATCGTTGTGAAAATCGAATTTTTTGGAATGAAACGGACTTTTAATGGGGGTGTTTGGTTTGTTGGATAATTTATAAAAAGTAAAGAAGGGTTTTTGTAGTTTTTGCTATTGTGGTGTGATGGTTTGAATAAACATATGTGCTAGATAGCTTATTTTGAAAATAGCTTGTATAGCTTAGTTGGTGGGCTTTTCGTGGCTTTTTTGAGCTTTTATGATCCGTCACTATTCATAAACACAAGTGAATGGTTTTTGATTATTTTGTTTGTATGAACGTATGTTTGTGGACTTTTTTTATGCTTATTGATTGTACCCAAATGCGATATGTACATTATTAGCTTATTGGTTAGCTTAATATATCTGTATTGCGGAGCTTATGGATGACGACCCATTATGCCTATTTAATCGTGGCTTAATGGGATGGCTTATTATAGTCCAGATTATTTTTCTACTTATTAGTATAAGCTTATGTATGTAAATGGACCTTGGTTTTGGACTTGGGGTTATCGTATTTTGGACTTATAAATAAATTAATGGACTTTGTGGGCCTTAAAGCCCAATAAGCGATATATTAGTCGTTATATGAGTTGTGATAGACTTTGAAAGTGAAAATGTATTTTCGAATTGATACTTGAACGATATTTTGGAAAAAAGTTTTAGTAAATGTTTTTAAAGATTGAGTTTTTGGATTTTTGTGTCAAAAAAAGTGTCGAATTTGGTAAAATGTGTTGTAATTAAGGGTTTGAAACCTTGGAAAACGTTGTATGAACGTACGGGTCATGTCGAAATTTCGTTAAAGTATATATTAGTATTTTCTAAAAAACATGATTTTCTTGATTTTAAATAATAAAAAATATTATTTTTATTATTTTATTTATTTAATAATTCACTAAAGACGAAAAATTATAAATTTTTCTTTGATCTTCACAATATATGGTTTTATTATGAGTAAAACTATTCATTTTTCAACTTTATTATGATTATCTTATACGGTGACTATGGTTTCGATGGATCCTATCGACAATATATTTATTAATTATTATTTATAAATATTACTTATATTTAGTTATCTTATTTTTATTTAAAATAGTAATAGTATGTTTTAGTTTTTTTTTTTTATAAATAAAAAAAAAAAAAAGTAATGGGATTGATATGATTGTTGGATATGTCCTGGCAATCCATCACACCACTAAATTGGTTAGGTAATTGCTACAAGCAGTTCCTAAAAACTCTATGCATCAAACGTGAAGATTGTTTTGGGAATGAATGATTTAAGATGGGACATTAACTGGACTAGGTCGTGTGTCGGCGTCGTTGCATTTGCTTGTGTGATTGATATTTGGTTGCTAAAGACTTGCTTGAGGTGAGTTCTCGTAGCCCAACTTTTTTCTGTTTTTTGTTAGGGAATATGATACTCAAATGATGTTTGTTGAATTGTTTTGAATGAACTGTGCAAAATGTGTGTTTTGTTTTTGGGACAAGATATGTGATTATGACTGCTATGTGGATTATTATGTGTTGCATGATTGTTGGATTGGAGGGTATGGTACGCCACTACCTAGTATTTGGTGTGTATTAATGGTGGGATGGGTACGCCTTTACCCTAGTTTGTGTGTGGTCCGCCCTAATTTAGTGATCCAGCTGGTAGGCCCTTTTGGTGCATAAAGAGACATATGGTTATTGTTAGCGGGGATGCTACTGTTTGTTTACAATTTATTCACTGTCATATTGCACTATCGTCCATTTGGTTAGATGTCTAGCACCAGCTTTTGGTTTAAGGTCAATCCTATGAGCTCACTAACATTATTGTTGACGTTTTTTAGTATCATTTTAGGTGAAGTGAAGAGGAATAGGTTGGTGATTGGATAGCTGTCTTAGAAGTATCCCGACGTGGATTTTCAAGGTGAAGTTGTGCTTGTTTATTTTTATTGGGCTTTTTAGTAGTTGGAAGTTGCGGTTTATGTTTGGAATTTCTGGACCCTTGTGTGGCGCTTATTGGTTTTTGTAGAGATTTTGGATTGATTGTGATTTGGGGTCATAACTCGAGGTTGTTCGAGGGTTGTGGTTCTTCGTAACACTATGAGTTTTATGCATTGTAGTTTTCTCTATATTGTATCTTGTGTTATGATTGATCATTATGTTGCGCTCCCGAGTTTCCACCATTTTCGGGGTGTGACATTTTGTTTCACAACATCTAAATTAATCATAATGTGATAACTTTTTGACCATGGAAGGTTTGTATTTTTTTTATACTATTGCTAATAAAATGCTTTTGTATTTAACGTCTTAGGTAGGAATATGATAAAGCTTGTGGTTGCCTTACAGTTGGTTCAATATGTTATATCTCATTCGTACTTTTTTTATGTGTATTTAGCGTCTTTTCTTCTGAAAACCCTAATGATCTCCACGGTTAAAAATAGGTATGTGTTCTTATTCTTAAAAAGTTATAACCCTTAATGATGAATTTTGTTTCTTTTAATTTTTTTTAGGTATCTTTCTATATTCATATGTTCCGTCTCTTCTTTTGAAAACCCTAACGAAATCCACATTATAAAACAAGTATGTATCTTATTCTGAATAAACCTTATGATGTTGAATTGTGTATTCTTATTTTTAGGTATTATGTATACCATTATATATATTTATTTGGAATAAACACTGTTTTTGCTCGTGTTTGTTTGCCATAGGAAAGTATAAGCTGTTGCAGCTCGTGATGCTTATGTCGTGGTATTAAAAAAATTATATCCATTGTTTACCTAAAGTTTTGCTAAATCTATAATTAGTATACCGATTATTAAAATAAGGTGTATATGATAAAGATATATGGCTTTGATCAAGCGCACCATGTGACATGGCATGGAGTACAAGCGCACCATGTGACATGCGTCAGAATAGAGGTGCACAATGCTTTGAATGTGTGTTAAAGACGGCAATAGTTTTCAACATATAAATTGATACTGACATTAAACATAAACAAGCATTCAAGCAAAGTCATTTGTTATAAGTCTGATGTTATACTGCGTTTTGTTCTCCACTCACGAACACTTTCATTGTAGGCATTACGTTCCCGGATAATGACGGGCAAACCTTAGAAGCTCTGAACCAAAGAGTGATAGAGCAAAGTTCCCGTTCGTTGGATATTCATGGCGTCTCCTTCGAAAGCAATGCAATCAGTAAGTGTATGTTCCTCCTTTTTTCAACTCTTCGTGCTTAGAGTTACAAATGTCCGTTCATAATTTAACGCTGGATTTTGTTTAGTCTCAATATCTTGCAAGAAAGTTGCTGCCTTCGAAAAACAAAACAATGTTTTACTAATGGGATGTGGTAGTAGGCACGATCGAGGGTACTTACAAGAAAGATGCAGCAAACAGAGTTGCATATGTGGGACGGGAATTAAGCTTATCAGTCGTAACTTTCTCCATGTGTAGTAAAGATCATATTAAATTTTAAGAAATTTAAATTCTCATTATTTAGCAGTAGCAAACTCCCCACTGAAAACCGCGTATTTACTCTAAAATAAGCATATCAGCGATACGGAGTTTGGATTATCTAAAACACTATAAAAGGTTTATCTGCTTAGGAAATTCCAAACGCCCTGTTTGTATTTTAGAAAGTTGGTAGTACCAACCTGCTTATAAAAACTATCCATTTTCATACTCATTATTCCAACAATTTGAGAAGCTGATGGCTTGGTTTTCTTGCTAGGACTCACCCGATCTTTACATGAGGATACTGATTTTTTGGTTGTTAGTAGTTAGTATTCGTACATGTGATTCAAGGTTAAAAACATAATATATTATTATTTTCATGGCAATATTTTTCATTTATCTTTGGGTTCATATACAAAACATAATAAGATATCTATGGAACAATTTTCTGTCTTATGGTGAAAGATAAAGGTTTTTATGGCTAAATAAACATTTTTCTATTACTTGAGCATTGTTTAAATATAATAAATATCCCTTTTGATAAATATATAATTCTTTTGCGAAATAAAATTAATCCACATAGGGTATAATGTATTAGTTGGATATATAAGAAAACGATTTCCCCTCTTTTTCTTGGATCATATTATTCCTTATGTCACGTTTAATAAGGTCTTGACAAACATATAGTTGTATTGACTCTCTTTAAAGTTTCTTTTATTTTCTGTCAACTAAGACTCAATTGTATGTTTTTATTATAATTCAATTTGTATTCGGGGTAGATCATGTTATTTGAGCCCTGTTGTCCAGCAAGGGTTTGAGGTCAAGTGGAATGTCGGAGTCGACCCTTGCACCGACTGCATGCGATCTGGTGGCCAGTGCATGTACAATAATGCCACAAGGTTGACCACCTGCGCCTGCCCTAAACTACCTTTCTTGGCGGATAGTTGCTTATCAGATAACAAGACCCGCGTCAGTTCATCACCATCATCAGGTTTGCAATTATGTCATGTCATTTTATACTCTTTTTTTATGAATGATAGAGAAAAATAGTCCATGACCAAAACAAGTTTTTATATACTCCAAAATGTTATTTAGGGATAGTGAAGCATTTATTTTCTTGAACCTAACCTGCTCAAAATAGAAACATAGTTAGGTCGACTCTATGTGTATTGTTAATTTCTTATTTTAATTAGTGTGTATCATGTAAAATGTGGTGTAGGGTTGGTTTTCAGACCATGAATATGTCATTGATGGAGGCCAAGGAAATGGTTATCGTTTAAAGAAAAAGTGATTTTTGGGTCGGCGATGGAGACTTTTAGGATATACATGGAGTTGGTATGAAGACGATTTTGTAATTACTCCTCTAGGTATGCTATCTATGTATGTTTGATTTAACGAAGTTAAAGTAACAAATTTCAACTCTCTTAATATTTCTATTTGTAGTCCGTCAAACGCTTCATGTTCGATGAGGCAATCGCTTGTCCTTAAAGACGCTTTAGTGCAAGTTCATGTATATAACCTTAAATATCTTTCTTAATATTTAATATTGTCATTCATCATCATATGATATAATATCGAAAGAAGAAAAAAAGAAAAGAGTGTAGTAATTGCAATTTAAGAGTGCATGTCCTTGTACTCAGACAACTGTAAGTCTGCAACGTTACATATGCTTTACTTGGTCAGATGATCATTTCATCGTTATTCTTAGTATTTGAATTTTTCCCACCCTGCTACTAAGGATAAATTCAAACATAAGGCTTGCTCATGGGCTTTTGGCATGAATATATTCGATCTTGATGCTTGGAGGTATGAAAGACTAACCGATCAGTACCATTAATGACAAGATCCGTTGCGTCTTCTTTTTCATTATGCTACTCCTTTATACATTTTAATTAGTGATAGAACTTTGGAATTGCTCTTGGTTTTCAAAAAAAATTAGCTGTATTTGTATTTTTCTTTTGTCCTAACATAAGCGATCAATTTTTGGCTTTTTAAGCACCCTGTTAAAAATACAGTTTTTTATTCAAACACGTTTATATAAAAGAAGATTATAACTACATATGAACTGATATCTAATCAATCTTGCATCAGAACGAGTATCAGACTTTGTGGAAAGTAGGGACACTCCCACCTGGACTGATGACCTTCTATCGACACAAATTTGTTCGACAAAGCATGGTATGTACTTGGACTCGCATACAACCCAAGTATAAGCATGGATGAGATTAATAAAGCTGTAGTCACTCATGTCAATGGGGATATGAAACTATGGATCGATATTCCTATGAACCAATTTAAGAACCTATGGACTAAATATGTTGACTGTAAAACGGAATTTGTACAGATATGAAACTTTGGCCTATAGACACATAGTCAACAGAGGTAACCAAACAAAGCCTCTATCCATTTGGTTTTTTCCAATTGCAGGTTTCATGTACTTTTTGGAGTCCTCAAGGAACGTGATTTAATACAAAAAAAAAAAATTTTAAAAAAAAAAAAAAAAAACCCCCCCCCAAAGAAAAAAAAAAAAAAAAAAAAAAAAAAACAAATTCCAACGAGCTAACTTTGATTTAAGAGGACGGTCTCAAATTAAGAATACATTCTCAAACTCCCTTAAGTAAGAAGCAACAAATGTAAGCTGGTGAAACTTCTACATGTGGTAGTTTATTTATTCTATATTTTGCAAGGACCTATCATATATTAGATCAATTCTTAACAATTATACTGAAAAGATCAGGGTAAAAAAACATTTTTAACAAATTGGAACCACATTTATTATTTAACAAACATACTCACGAACTCAATCTCTACAAGCCCTCAAACAAACATAACATAATTCGGCTATTGGAGCAACTAATTACAAGATCATCAACAAATAAAAATTTTCAACCCAATCTATAACAACTAGTGTAAGTGATTTCATCTTATTTTCTTCTTAATTTCATATCTAGGGTTTTGATTTTAATCAAATCATTTTTTTTGGGTTTTAAATTTTTCTTGTTATTTTCATGTAATTAGAACTACGATATAACAATGTATAACTACTATAATACTCAAAAAGCATAATTGAAGCGATTCGCTAATAATTGATTTTGTGTCAAAACCCACATTATGGTTTTACTTCTAGGATCTTTTCCTAAACAAGGGTTGTCTAACTACATTGTTAATACAACGCAAAAACATTTTTTTTATCTCATGAATGTATTTACGAGATGCTTAATTCATAAGTATTCTTTGTTCCTGTTAGGCCTTGTTTATCTTGAATCATACATAATCAACCATGGAAGCTTGGAGAGAATAGTAGAGGAGGGCAAGTATTTAAATTTAAAATGTTATAAAATAGAGGGAAAGGGAAAATGTTTATTACAAGGCATCCCCTTCTAATGATGATTAGAAGGGGTATTTATAGGAGAAGGAAAGAGGCTTCCCTTCCTTTATTTTTCACTTCTAGTCCATATTCTTTGGCAATTATGCTATTTCTTACTTTTAGCATAATATACCTTATTACAAACTACTTTATTCTAAACAAAATAAAGACTAATGACGAAATATAATTAAACCACATAATTAAACCATATAATTGACACTTTATTCTAAACAAAATAAAGACTAATGACGAAATAAAGACACTTTTTATGAATATAATTAAACCACATAATTAATCCTACTACACCAAAAAGAGTGCATGATTATTCTGGGCGTTCCCTTCGTGGTCCAAGTGGTCTTCCATTCACATACATCTCCCATCTTCTCATCTGATTGCGATACTTCAATCTTACTTCAATCTCTTCTTCAAACAACTTTAGATATTCAACCTCATCATTCGTAAGTTCTCTTTGTACATAGTCATACTTAACATCATTATTGTGACTCTTTAAACCTTCAAGTACTCTAATTAGTGTTGCATCACAAAACTTATGAATCTCTAAATGTCTCATCATCCTTTTCTCTTTCTTGCTATTCTTGTATATGATTCCATGCACGGGCTCATAGATGATGGAGAATATTTTGTGCTTTCCAACTCCTAGGAAATATATTTTTGGTGCAGTAGGATTAACTTTCTGTTGATAACTTTCAATTCCAAGTTGGAAATCATGCACTCTTTCCCATATCACTGAACTTCTGATGAATACTGATAAAGACCATAGCAACCCTATTTCTGCATAGTCAGGAACCTTACCATTCATAATCAGCAAATACATGTCCTCAATATCATTCTTATTGAGATTCTTGTAATCAGGCTCGGTAATCGACACAATGCACTCATTAGCTCTTCTTGCAACTATCTTTGTGATAAACTTGTGTTCATGACCCAATTCCCAGTATGTCTTGATAACTTGAATGATCTTTGAGTTCGAATAAATCTCTTCCTTTGGTTTTCCAGGCTCTTTTTGTTTCCTTATGTAGAAGATCTTTGCATGAGGATTCTTCCAATGTTCAACACCATATCAAGCATAAGGATTAAATTTCTTAACACACTTATTCACCCATCTGGAAGTTCGTTCTTCGATATCATCATCATTAAAGATAATTGCAGGAAACTTGTGAAGTGACAATATGATCTTCTTAGGCCCTAAACTTCCTTTCTTCAGATACAAAAGGTCTTGATTTATAAGAGATAGTGCTGGAGCTTCAGGATCTCTTTGACAGCTTTGAACGAGAGGTGTGGTCTTTCGTGGATGTGGAGAGACAAGAATTTCCTTTCTACTTTCCCAAACAATGTCACTTTTCAAGAAATTCTTCATCTGATCAATATGATATTAATGCTCATCTTCCTGATGTAAATCTTGGTCTTAACATCTCTTAGCCATTTTTTTATTTGCTCATCAATAGTCAGTGATACTTCTTCATAATATCTTTTAAAGCATTGCTTCGTTGTATCTTCTTCATCTTCTGAAGCATATGTATCAGTCTATTAATTCATAATGATTCTATTGCTCTTGTTTACCTGAAGTTGTGGGACCTTGTTCCTCTTCATGCTTGTCCAAACGTATGACTCTACAGTCTCATTTGCTTTTTACTCCAGATGTCTTTGCGCTTTGCAACTATACTCCCCATCAGGTATGAGCTTATTCTAGTGGGACCGTCCTGATCGCTTGGTGGCGAACGGCAGAAGGTCTACATGTTGTTTGTGGCTACGAAGATTCTCAAATTCATATGAGTGTCAAGCCTATTGCTATGTCTTGTTGCTTGCAATTGAGGATGTTTTTCATGAAAGTACAGTGATATTGTATGTTCTTGAACAGACGTGTTTGTGATTTTGAACTGGTATGTAACTGAAGAATATGTCAAAGGGACATATAACTTTCTTACTGAAGCATCAACTTGAGAAGGAATGTGATTTATCAATAGCATTCTGAATTGGGAAGAAATTTCGTCCTGTATAATCCACGCTCTTGTAAAAGCTTTAGCAATCTCTCGTTCCTTCTATTCTTTAGTCTTTTCTCTTTCCAAAATCAGCCTTTTCCGAAACATACACTTAGAACTTGATTTCGGACTATATACACCCGTGTTTTCATTGGTAAATGACGTCGTCAATAACTTCACTAAGTATTTTAGTATTGTTTGCATTTGCTTTTAATTGTAATCGTTAAGTTAAATCACGTAAGCAAAAATGATTATTTAAAGTTAAACGGGCGTTTCAAACAATTTAATGTTTACTGCAAGATGTGTTAAGTAATTATTTTTGAGGAGAATTTATTAACTTTGTTCAATTTGTTTGTATTGGTTACTCAAATTTTATACGTTCGCGTTATGTAGTTAGGCATACCCGAAAACTACATTTAATTAATCTACACTTCAAACAAATTGCCTTTTATTTATTTCCAATAATCAAAAAAGTGTAATTATTTTGAGGATAATTATTAACTTTGTCCATTTTATTTTTATTGGTTATGTAAAGTGTTTACGTTTCGCGATAAAATACGTTTAGGCATACCCGGAACCACCAAAACTTTTCTACGCTTCAACAAATACCCACAATTGTACCCAATACCCAAAATTTACTAAATATCATCATATATATCATACCATGGCCGGATTCATAGAGATATACACAAGAAAATATCTCAAAGTCTTGCAACTTGCTATGTACATTCAACAACTAGTAAAGACTTATGACTTTTACAAGGCAAGACCATACCTTGACCAAGAAGACTTCCATGTTTTACTCATCTTGTCTTGTACTCCTAATAGTGTCTTTGACTAGTCCTACATATACATCTCTTATACATTGCAAGTAGTAACATATACAACACAAAACACTTAAGAAAAATCAAACCATCTCTCCCTTTTTCCTCCATATAAGCCACGACATCAAACACCCTCTTTATAAAATCCATAGCTTGATTTTACAAGACCATACAAGCATTCACACATCATTCCTATGATAACCTAAGGTGTTTTGAAGGGTTGGTTAAAGGTTTACAAGTATTGAAGCAAGAAAAGCAAGATTAGGGTTTCTAATTGGAATTAGGGTTTTCAAGTTGTGCAAGCTTTGGTTTATCATCTAAACTAGGGTTTAGATATTGTGGTTCATCATATTACATCATATTAAGGTCATCTAAAACCCTTTATGTCTTTACATTTATCATTTTATGTGTATATAAGTTCTTTATAGCAAAAATCACCATTTAGGACTTTTAAACATGTAAAAAGAGTTTTTACTTGTGATCATCATTTGGTACACTTTTTCATATGTTATGTGATTGGTAATATCATGATATAATGGGATTATAAGTATTGTAACATGTTGGTTAAGTGTAAAAATGTATATGTATAAACTAGTAAGTAAAGTTACATAAGAAAGTTTATGATTTAATAGCCTTGTTAAGAACTTATTAACTTGTACAAATGAAAAAATGATGGATCTATGGACTATATAATATATATGACATAGTATATTAAGAGTTACAAAGGACTTGTGGTAAATTATAAAGTTAAAAAGTATATAAAAACAAAGTTACACAAATAAACTCAAAAGGATATTTAGGGACTGTTTTGGCACGAAATTTTAGGCATGGATATTATATTTTATAAGCAAACTACGTCTCATGACGATTCCGGGCATATAAGAAACTTGAAAAACGGATTAATAACGAAAAAGATACGTAGTTTACGAGTTTTACAATAATAACCAGAGTTATAAAAGAATTTTTATAAAAATTTGTTATAAAAATTCTACAAACAAAAGGTTTGGTATTTTTATTAAATCACGCATATTTTTAGGATTCCAAAACAATAAGAAACGTAAATTTTCAATTAAAAACGAAGAAGTTATGAATTACGCGAGTTTATATACTTAAAATGTATAAAAATACTTTTATAAAACTATTTTTATAAAAGTTACTGTTCATCACAGGAACATTTGTTTTTGTAAACCTCATAAATAAATAGAACTTTCAATTACGAGATCGTGCTCGAAAGAATTACTAAAAACGGAGCTAAAACGAATAAAATATGGCGTTTACGATAATTAATGTTTATAAAAGTAATTTTATAAACTATGAACAGTAAAATTCACTATTCATGACAGAAACATACATTTTGAAAACATCAATAAATTAATAGAACTTTCAATAACGAAGACGTACTCGAAAGAATCGCTAAAAATGGAGCTATAACGAATAAAATACGACATTTACGGGTTTTACGTTAATTAAAGTTATAAAAATAAGTTTATAACTAGTATGAACAGTAAAATTCACTGTTCATCAGAGGACTAAAAATATTAAAACGTCAAATTTTGATAACTCGTCTTAATACGAAAGCGTGGACATAAGAAACGCAAGAAACGAACTTGAAACGTAAAAGTTATGTCATTTTTACCAAAGATATATTTATAAACGTTTTAACTTTATAAATATGATTTCACTAAAACAATTAGATGGTGATTAGGTATATAGAATTATATATGGTAGTAGTTACCTAATATGATTAGTACTTATACGACCTATATTGGATTAGGTTGCACTCGATCATTACCGTGACGCATTTTCTGTGATACACTTGATATTTGATCACTCAAGGTGAGTTTATAGCCCCACGTTTTACATGATTTGTTTTATAAGTTTTTAGGGTGAGAAACATGCACTGTTTTATAATTGGACACAAGTGGATAAGTTTTATATTATGATTATGTGTTGCTTAAGTAGCGATAACCCTAGTTGAGCCCATTATCATGAACTGTCAGTTACTGGATTATGAGCGCGAATGTTATGAATAGATCTATTGGGATTGACATCCCCGTTCGGGTGATTAGCTATCACTGGGCAAACGAACGTATACCATGTCTAATATAGGATGTTGCGGGTTAGAACATTATCACGGGCAATGTAGGCCATTTATATGGTATTCATTTATGTCGAGCTTCAGTGTCATGAGCTTAGGGCAACGTAATTACATTTATATGATGTCTGCATCTGTTGCATTATCATACACTTGGGAAATCTTATGGTCCTACAATATACGATTTATCAAACCTATGAATTCACCAACATTATTGTTGACGTTTTAAAGCAATGTTTTTCAGGAGGTTGCATTATCACTCACTTGGGAAATCTTGTGGTCATACAATATACGCTTTATCAAACTATGAATTTTCCAACATTATCTGTTGACGTTTTTTTTAAGCATTGTGTTTCAGGGAGCGTCATTAAGCACGAGGGGCATGGGATACATTGGTGGTTTTGATTTGGATATCATTGCATTAATGATTTTGTCGCATTCATTTTGTATATGTGTCATGGGCTAGGTAATCTTTGTATTTGAACAATGTGTACAAGTAAGCTTCGGCTTATGGTAACCAAATACTTTGTTTAAATTCTAATGTATCGATTTAAACGACTTTTGGTCGTTCTTTTTTAAATTTTTTTATTTTTTTTTTTAAATTATTCTTGTGTGATTGATCTATGAAGTAACATCGCCCGGACCTTATTCCGATGCGACAATTTGGGGGTGTTATAGATGGTATACATGAGTCAAGGTTATAGAGAACCAGGTAAATATTTTGTGCTGGACTATAACTGTTTTCAAACATTGCATTCATACAAAGGGGTTTGCACGGGACATCCATACATACACTAGTTGTTGCATCAGTTGGTTGGACTAGATGCATTCTTGATTTATATACATGTTATGATATTAATGTTTTATTTACTATTAGGAGTCTTTTTTTAAATCTAATATAATTATTTTGGATTTATGATATAGTCATGTCAGATTTCTGATGTATCAAGGTCACACACACGGAGATATCCAGTCCGTTTGAGGACTTATCAGACATTGGATCACCAGGAGTTGTTGGACCTGAGCACGAGGGACTGCCCTGGATGCTAGATGACCCGTATGTGCAGGTCACCTTACAGGCCCCGCCATCACCAGACTATATACCTGGCCCCGAGGAGCCACAGTCACCACCCCTACTAGATTTTGTCCAGAGGGTATATTCCAGTAGTATATGCCACAGCGAGGACGAGGTGTTTCCGGCTGAGGAGCAGCTACTGCTGCTGCTGCCTCACCCACTGCTCAGTCACCAGATTATGTTCTGGAGTCCGATCCTGAGGCAGACCTAGAGGAGGATGACGACGAGGACCCTGAGGAGGATCCTGTCGATTATCCTGCCGACGGAGGAGATGACGGCGATGACGAGGATGAGTCATCAGAGGATGATGAGGATGATGATGAGGTTGACATTGAGGCCGATGATGATGAGGAGGAGGAGGAGCATCCAGCTCCTGGACTTTTTGGTCGTTCTATATATATCTTATGTTATTGATCTGAGAAGTAACACGCCCCGGACCCATATTCCGCTGCGACCCAATTTGGGGGTGTTACAACCACACCTTGCATATCGCGTTACAGCTAGGATTTCTATTCTAGCTCCAATACCTACACCAGGTTAGTCTGATGCAGAGGTTGCCAGACTTCTCGCTATATCTACTCCACCATCATCACCACTTTCCCCATGGTCATCACCACTTCCCTAGATACCTTCACCACCACTACCTCAGATTCCCTCACCACCACTACCAATATCATCACCAGTACATGTGTTATCTCCATCACCACCTGCTAGTCCTATTCGTCCGTTGGGATATCAAGCTGCTATGATCCGGCTGAGAGCCGAGGCCACATCTACTTCCCATTCACTACCATTACCACCACCCATTATACTCTCCCACACCAGACTAGATGTACCATTATCAGGGACACCACCTTTGCATTTACTCTCTACTGACCGTAGAGAAGACAGACCCGAGTTACCTTACCACCTCGAAAGAGGTTAGGTATCGCTCTTGGTCTTAGATACGAGATAGGAGAGAGCTCGTCTACTGCTGCTAGACCGGCTAGAGGTCTTAGGGCAGACTATGGTTTTGTTGCCACCATGGATAGGGAGATCAGGCATGATCTAGAGAGAGATGTTGGATATGGGATCACCGACTCTTGGGATGAGATCGTTGAGGCCATGCATGGGACACCAGTAGTTACTGATGTGGTAGAGCTTAGCCAGAGGATGACAGAGTTTGAGACTAGCGTTAGGCGAGACACAGACGAGGTTTATACGAGGTTGGACGATGAGTAGTCTGGGCGACAACTATTGGCTGGTCGGCTCAACATGTTGTTTGGGGATAGGAGTGCACATGCACGTACTGCTAGACTCATGGAGACTAAGTCTAGGATGTCTAGAGAGGCATGGAGACGATCTATGGATGCGAGTGATCTTGCGCATGCAGAGGTTATGTCGCTACATACCACAGTGTTAGCTCAGCAGTCATAGATTAGAGAGTTACAATCAGCAGACCGTAGGAGACAGACAGTGATTACAGAGATGCTGACGGAAGATCACAGAAGGCAGAAGCAGCTCACAGAGGCACTAAAGCTGATAAAGAGACTTCAGACTCAGATGATAGAGTTCGAGAGACAGCAGGGACCCGCCAAATGTCCTGCACAGCTAGAGCTACCGGAGGACGCTAGTAGCAGTTCCTATATTCTGTTATGGCTAGTTGTTTTGTACAGACTACTAAGTATTATGGGTTCAATCCTGGCTAGTATGGCTTTAGGTTGTGTATATTCTTTTATCTTGTAACCTAATTGTTGTGATCATTTTGTTTCTGAACCAATCATGTATCTTTTCCAATTATATATGGAATGGTGGTATTATGTCATGTCTGTAATTGAATTTGTTGTGAATGAATGTCGATTTGGTTATATCTTTGTTGATTACAATTCAGTTGTATATTTTACTGTGTGATGTGATCTCATTTTACTTATTGGGTATACGTCATGTCATGGTTATGATTTTATGAAATCTAACAGGTATTATATTTTCTTGTGATTTGAAGAAAATGGCACCAAAAAGAAGGACCACGAGGTTAAACCCAAAAACAACACCGGCCGCAACAGCCGCCACCACTACCACTGTCACTAATGCCCAACTTCAGGCAATGATTGACCAAGGCATTACTACCGTTTTGGCAGCACGTGATGCAAACACGAATGGCGTCGACAGCCATAATTCAGGAACAGGTGCTAGGAGAAACGAGCGAGCCACTCGTGAGTGCACTTACCTAGACTTCATGAAGTGCCAACCTCTAAATTTCAAAGGCACAGAAAGAGTTGTCGAATTGACTCAATGGATTAAGAAAATGGAAACTGTGTTCCGTATAAGCAATTGTTCTATGGAAAACCAAATCAAGTTCTCCACTTGTACTCTTCTGGGAAATGCTCTAACGTGGTGGCACTCCCACGTTAGGACTGTTGGTAATGATATTGCTTATGCAATGACCTGGACTGATCAGAAGAAGAAAAATGACTGACAAGCTACTGCCCAAGACCGGATTAAAAGAAACTCGGAAGTCGAACTGTGGGAATTGAAAGTGAAAGGTACCGATGTGATAGGGTACAAGCAACGTTTTTAGGAACTGGCACTGCTGTGTGGTTGAATGTTTTCTGAAGAATCTGACAAGATTAAGAAATATGTCGGTGGCTTACCCGACATGATCCATAGAAGTGTAGTAGCATCCAAGCCTAAGATAATGCAAGAGGCAACTGAAATGGCAATCAAAGTGATGGATAAGAGAATCCGCACTTTTGCTGACCGCCAGATAGAGAGTAAAAGGAAGTTTGAGGACACCTCAAGGAACACTCAGAACCAACCATAACAGAATAAGAGGTAGAACACTGGTTGGGCCTACACTGCAAGGACTGGTGAGAAGAAGCCATATGGGGGATCTAAACCCCTATGCGCTAAATGCAATTATCACCATGACGATCCATGTGCTCCAAAATACCACAAATACAACAAAGTTGGTCATTTTGCCCGTGACTGTAGGAGTACGGTAAATGCCAATAATGCTAACAATCAAAGGGGCACCGGGTCGAGTCAGAGACCTACTTGTTTTGAGTGTGAAGCCTAAGGACACTTCAAGAGGGAATGTCCTAAGCTGAAGAACAAGAACAACCGTGGTAACCAAGTTGGAGGTGGCAATGCTCCAGCCAAGGTATACGGGGTAGGGAATGCAGGGACAAACCCAGACTCCAACGTCGTGATGGGTACATTCCTTCTAAACAACCGCTATGCTTCTATCTTATTCGATACTGGTGTCGATAGAAGGTTTGTATCCACTGCATTTAGCTCCCAAATTGATATCACACCAACTGCATTAGATCACTATTATGATGTTGAACTAGCCGACGGGAGAATAATTGGGTTAAACACTATCCTTAGGGGTTGCACATTAAATCTCCTGAACCACCCATTCAACATAAATTTAATGCCTGTAGAACTTGGTAGTTTCGACGCTATAATTGGTATGGATTGGTTGGTAAAGTACCAAGCAATCATTGTGTGTGCCAAGAAGATCGTTCGTATCCCCTGGGGAAATGAAACATTAATTGTTCATGGTGACGGAAGCAACCAGGGACACGAGGCTCGTCTGCACATTATCTCGTACACCAAAACACAAGAATACATGCTAAAAGGATGTCCTATCTTTTTAGCACATGTTACTACGAAGGGAACTGAAGACAAGTCGAAGGAGAAGCGACTTGAGGATGTACCAATCGTCCGGGATTTTCCTGATGTATTCCCTGAGGACTTGCCGGGTCTTCCTCTGACTCGACAAGTGGAATTTCAAATCGATTTGATACCTGGTGCTGCACCCGTAGCTCGGGCGCCTTATCGATTGGCACCTTCTGAAATGAAAGAGTTGTCAGAGCAACTAAAAGAACTATCTGACAAAGGCTTTATAAGACCTAGTTCCTCACCCTGGGGAGCTTCGGTCTTGTTTGTCAAGAAGAAGGACGGATCGTTTCGAATGTGCATTGATTATCGGGAATTGAATAAACTGACGGTGAAGAACCGTTATCCGCTCCCAAGAATTGATGATTTATTTGATCAGCTTCAAGGGTCGAGTGTCTACTCGAAGATCGACCTAAGGTCGGGTTATCACCAACTGAGGGTTCAAGAAGAAGACATTCCGAAGACCGCTTTCAGAACTCGTTACGGCCATTATGAATTTCAAGTTATGCCATTTGGTTTGACAAACGCACCTGCCGTATTCATGGACCTTATGAATCGGGTGTGCAAACCATATTTGGATAAATTTGTAATTGTCTTTATTGATGATATTCTGATATATTCGAAGAACAAGCAAGAACACAAAGAGCACCTTAAGTTAATCTTAGAGTTGCTTAAGAAAGAGGAGTTGTATGCCAAATTTTCCAAGTGTGAATTTTGGATTCCTAAAGTACAGTTCCTCGGTCACGTGATTGACAGCCAGGGTATTCACGTGGACCCTGCCAAGATCGAATCCATTAAAGATTGGGCATCTCCTAAGTCACCAACGGAGATTCGTTAATTTTTAGGTCTTGCTGGGTATTATCGAAGATTCATCGAAGGATTTTCGAAGATTGCCAAACCAATGATCAAGCTCACTCAGAAGAAGGTCAAGTTTGAGTGGGGTGACAAACAAGAAATAGCGTTCCAACTGTTGAAGCAGAAGTTGTGTAGTGCACCAATTCTGGCTTTACCTGAAGGAAGTAAAGATTTTATCGTATACTGCGATGCTTCGATCAAAGGTTTGGGCGCTGTGTTGATGCAAAGAGAGAAGGTGTTTGCTTATGCATCATACCAACTAAAAATTCATGAGAAGAACTATATGACTCATGATTTGGAACTTGGAGCGGTAGTGTTTTCTCTGAAACTCTGGAGACACTATTTGTACGGAACCAAGTGTACGGTGTTCACAGATCACAAGAGTCTACAACACATTCTTAATCAAAAGGAGCTGAATATGAGGCAGCGTCATTGGTTAGAATTGCTTAGTGATTATGATTGCGAGATTCTTTATCACCCAGGGAAAGCAAATGTTGTCGCTGACGCCTTGAGCAGGAAGGAACAAGAGCCACCATTAAGGGTTTGAGCCTTAGTCATGACTATAGGTTTGAATCTCCCCAAACAAATTTTGGATGCTCAGACTGAAGCACGGAAACCAGAGAACATCAAGAACGAAGATGTTGGGGGTATGTTGCTTGAAAATTCTAAGGATTTGGAAAAATTTAAAACGGAAAAGTTGGAACCCCGTGCAGATAGAACTCTATGCTTCAATGGCAGGAGTTGGTTACCATGCTATGGTAATTTGCGGACCGTGATCATGCACGAGTCCCACAAGTCAAAATACTCTATTCATCCGGGTTCTGAAAAGATGTACCAAGACTTGAAAAATCTATATTGGTGGCCCAATATGAAGGCAAACATCGCCACATATGTTAGCAAATATCTAACGTGTGCTAAGGTCAAAGTCAAACATCAAAGGCCATCAGGATTGCTGGTACAACCCGATATACCCTAATGGAAGTGGGATAACATCACTATGGATTTTTTCATGAAGCTTCCTAAGTTGTCACAAGGCTACGACACTATATGGGTGATTGTTGACTGACTCACTAAGTCTGTAATCTTTGTACCAATGAGAGAGACTGATCTGATGGATAAACTTGCAAGAATGTACCTAAAGGAGGTGGTCACAAGGCATGTAATACCTCTCTTAATTATTTGTAATCGTGACCCTAGGTTCGCATCAAATTTCTGAAGGTCACTTCAGAATGCTTTGGGTACTAGTCTGGATATGAGTACTGCGTACCATCCACAAACAGACAGGCAAAGCGAGAGGACTATTCAAACTCTCGAGGATATGTTGTGTGCTTGTGTAATCGACTTTGGAAAGGGTTGGATTAACCATTTGCCATTAGTTGGGTTCTCATATAACAATAGCTATCACTTTAGCATCAAGGCTGCACCATTTGAAGCACTTTAAGGTCGAAGGTGTCATTTACCCATTTGTTGGGCCGAGGTTGGAGAAGCTCAACTCACTGGTCCAGAAATAGTACAAGAAACAACTAAGAAGATCGTTCAAATCAAGCAGAGAATGCAAGCTGCTCATGATCGACAAAAGAGTTACGCGGATTTAAAGCGTAAACCGATGTAATTTCAGGTTGGGGATAAAGTTATGCTTAAAGTTTCTCCTTGGAAAGGGGTCGTACGTTTTGGCAAATGGGGGAAGTTGAACCCTAGGTACGTTGGACCATTTAAGGTGTTGGAAAAGGTTGGATCCGTTGCATACAATCTTGAGCTTCCTCAAGAGCTGAGCAGGGTACACAATACGTTCCATGTATCCAACTTGAAAAAGTGTTATGCCGACGAACCATTAGCCGTTCCGTTGGATGGACTTCACTTTGATGACAACCTTCAATTTGTCAAGGAGCCGGTATAAATTATAGACCGTGAAGTTAAACGGTTAAAGCAAAGACGCATTCCACTAGTTAATGTTCGATGGAACTCCAGGAGAGGTCCTGAGTTCACATGGGAACGCGAAGACCAATTCCAGAAGAAATATCCACACCTCTTCACAAAGACCGCACCATCGTCAAGTGCCGCGTCTTAAGCCTTAAGTACAAGGCTCACTTAACGGGGGGAGACTATAACACCCCATGTTTTAGCGTCATTGATGTCGTCAATAAATTCACTAAGTATTTTTAGTATTGTACGCGTTTGCTTTTAATCGTAATCGTTAAGTTAAATCGCGTAAGCTAAAAATGATCATTCAATGTAAACGGGCGTCAAAAAATTAAATGTTTACATCAAGCAAGTGTTAAGTAATTATCTTGAGGATAATTATTAACTTTGTTCAATTTATTTGTATTGGTTATGTAAATTTGTTATGTTTCGCGATAAAGTACATTTAGGCATACCCGGAACTACATTAATTAATCTACGCTTCACCAAATGCCTAATATTAATTACAATGATCAAAAATTTTATAAACTTTACCCATGGTTGTTAAATAGGACGCCCCGTATACAAGAAATAAGCAAGATTATTCAATTTACAAGTATAAATTTTATATAGCAAGACTACACTTACATATTTACTTATACATTCAAAAGTGCAAGTGTTATACTTTCATTTTATTTAGCTAATGAACACAACCCTTGAATTCATGGGATCATGTCCACATTAGGAAGCATAGAAACATAAAACCATACCTAAGGTCTTGTACAAGTATGGACTCATAAGACTTAGTACATCACTAGTAGTTTTGACCACTAGTTACCCCTATTCCACCCATGTGCTGTCCCCTCCCCCTTTGGTCTTTATGGTATTTGTTTAACATACTAGGCTGACTCTTACACTTATAATTCTTGCATTCTAAGAGAGATAAACATATACACTTCAACACTTAATAAAAAAAAATCAATTTTCTCCCCTTTTTGCTCTTCAAAAAGCCACGGCAAACAAACCCCCTTTTCTATAATCCATAGCTTGATTTTACAAGACCATACAAGCATTCACACATCATTCCTATGATAACCTAAGGTGTTTTGAAGGGTTGGTTAAAGGTTTACAAGTATTGAAGCAAGAAAAGCAAGATTAGGGTTTCTAATTGGAATTAGGGTTTTCAAGTTGTGCAAGCTTTGGTTTATCATCTAAACTAGGGTTTAGATATTGTGGTTCATCATATTACATCATATTAAGGTCATCTAAAACCCTTTATGTCTTTACATTTATCATTTTATGTGTATATATGTTCTATTTAGCAAAATCACCATTTAGGACTTTTAAACATGTAAAAAGAGTTTTTACTTGTGATCATCATTTTGTACACTTTTTCATATGTTATGTGATTGGTAATATCATGATATAAATGGATTATAAGTATTATAACATGTTTGTTAAAGCATATAAAGTGTATACATAAACTAGTGATTAAAAGTTACTTAAGAAAGTTTAAGATTTTAAAGCCTTGTTAAGGACTTGATATTTTGGACTCATGGACACCATAAGGACCTATGGACATTATATATGTATGGCATATGATATAAAAATTTATGGAAAACTTGTGGTATTTTATTAGGTTAAAAAGTATATAAAAACAAGTGTATATAATTAGTTATATAAAGGACATAAAAGGGCTGTTTGGTTTCAAATTCCAAACAGTGGGGATTACATTTTTGTAAAATAATACGTCTCATGACGATTCTGGACATATAAGGAAGTTGAAAAACCGATTTATAACGAAAAAGATACGTAGTTTTACGATAATAACCGGAGTTGAATTTTAATAAAAACTTGTTATAAAAAATCTACAAACAGAAGGTTTGGTATTTTTATTAAATCGCACATATTTTTAGGATTCCAAAACAATAAGAAACGTAATTTTTCAATTAAAAACGAAGAAGTTATGAATTACGCGAGTTTATATACTTAAAATGTATAAAAATACTTTTATAAAACTATTTTTATAAAAGTTACTATTCATGACAGAAACATATATTTTGAAAACATCAATAAATTGATAGAACTTTCAATAACGAAGACGTGCTCGAAAGAATTACTAAAAACGGAGCTAAAACGAATAAAATACGGCGTTTACGATAATTAAAGTTTATAAAAGTAATTTTATAAACTATGAACAGTAAAATTTACTATTCATCAGCAGACCCAAATGTATAAAATGTGATAATTTTGATACACCTTTCAATTACAAAGACGTGCTCGAAGGAATCGCTAAAATCGGGTTTAAAACGAATAAGTTATTACATTTACGGGTTTTACGACAACTAAAACTATAAAAATAACTTTATAACTGGTGTGAACAGTAAAAAGTACTGTTCACCAGAGGACATGAAATACAAAAATGTCATAATTTGATACGTCGTCTTAATACGAAAGCGTGGACATAAGAAACGCAAGAAACGGACTTGAAACGTGAAAGTTATGTCATTTTTACCAAAGGTATATTTATAAACGTTTTAACTTTATAAATATGATTTCACTAAAACAATTAGATGGTGATTAGCTATATAGAATTATATATGGTAGTAGTTACCCAATGTGATTAGTACTTATACGACCTATATTGGATTAGGTTGCACTCGATCATTATCGTGACGCATTTTCTGTGATACACTTGATATTCGCTCACTTAAGGTGAGTTCATAGCCCCACGTTTTATATGATTTGTTTTATAAGTTTTTGGGGTGAGAAACATGCACTGTTTTATAATTGGACACAAGTGGATAAGTTTTACATTATGATTACGTGTTGCCTAAGTAGCGATAACCCTAGTTGAGCCCATTATCATGAACTGTCACTTACTGGATTATGGGTGATTAGCTATCACTGGGCAAACGAATGTATACCATGTCGAACATAGGATGTTGCGGGTTAGAACATCATCACGGGCAATGTAGGCCATTTATATGGTATTCATTTATGTCAAGCTTCAGTGTCATGAGCTTAGGGCAACGTAATTACATTTATATGATGTCTGCATCTGTTGCATTATCATACACTTGGGAAATCTTGTGGTCCTACAATATACGCTTTATCAAACCTATGAATTCACCAACATTATTGTTGACGTTTTAAAGCAATGTTTTTTAGGAGGTCAATAAGCACGAGGTGCATGGGATACATTGGTGGTTTTGATTTGGATATCATGCATTAAAGATTTTGTAACACCCCCAAAATTTGGGTCGCAGCGGAATATGTTTCCGGGAGCGTTACTTCATAATACCATTGCACAAGTCATGAGAGAACGACCTCTAAGTGTCGTTTGAAAAGTATTCTTGGATTGTCTAGACTCCATTGCACATCAAATAAGC